>JAFVLL020042875.1:0-61795 GCA_021397915.2 Tor tambroides
TTCTACTCAGCCGTCATTGAGTCTGTCCTGTGCACTTCAATAACTGTCTGGTTTGGCTCAGCTACAAAATCAGGGATCAGAAGACTACAGAGAACAGTTCGGACTGCTGAACAGATTATCGGCTCAGAAAATCACTCTGGATCCCTCACATCCAAGTCATCCACTTTTTGAACATTTGCCATCTGGCTGGCACTACAGAGCCACAATTACCAGGACAGCCAGGCACAAGAACAGTTTCTTCCCCCAGGCAATCCAACTTATGAACAGTTAAATGTGAACTGTTCGACCCCCCCCCATTATGCAATAACAATGTGCAATAACCTTATATTTATTTGCTACCACCTCCATCCTTGTACATCCCTGTATCTCCTTCTATTCTATCATCTATTTCACAACTGTATATACAATCATTTATGTTTCAATTATTTATTTATTTTTTCAATTTTTTGTTGACACATTTATATAGCGCATTATTGTGTATTGCTGTACACCCGAAGTGCTTTACAATCATGTGGGGGGTCTCTCCTCAACAACCACCAGTGTGCAGCATCCATTTGGATGATGCGACAGCAGCCACAGGACAACGGTGCCAGTTATTTAGTTTCAGATGTGGGATTATTAGAAGGCCATGATTGACAAGGGCCAGTGGTGGCAATTTGGCCAAGACACCGGGGTAACACCCCTACTCTTTACGATGAGTGCCAAGGGATTTTTAATGACCACAGAGAGTCAGGACCTCGGTTTAATGTCTCATCCAAAAGACGGTGCTTGTTGACAGTGCAGTGTCCCCGTCACTATACTGGGGCATTAGGACCCACACAGACCACAGGGTGAGCACCCCCTGCTGGCCTCACTAATGCCTCTTCCAGCAGCACCTGGTTTTCCAAGGAGGTCTCCCATCCAGGTACTGACTAGGCTCAACCCTGCTTAGCTTCAGTGGGGAAGCAGTCTTGGGCTGTAGGGTGATATGGCAGATTGAAATTCCTGTGTTAGATAGTATTTAGCAAAAACACATGTTGGCATACTATCTAACACAGGAATTTCAATCTGTTAAGTTGGTTCAACAAAACATTATTTGTTTATTTGAACTTGTTTTAGTCTTGTATGGACCTGAACTAATTGCACAAAAAAGTTTTCCTTAATGTAATGAAGTTTACAGAACAAGCTATTTTTTGAATGCATGTTAATGACAGTTTCATTTACATTTGTAATGTACTCCATAACGACCGAGCACAGAAGACTGATCTCATAACTGGCTTTAGCACAGTTATTGCTCACTGAATCAACAAGTCATCACTGAAGCTGCATGAGCACAGTGGTAACCTCAGAACCTATTTTAAATCTCAAATATCACTCACCATTATGTCTAACAACTCTAACATGTCATTTTCTTTCCATAAAATTTTAAAAATGACAATTATTTTCAACATATTTCCCACTTAATACAAGCATGCTGGGAACTACACATCCACTGCTCAGTTAGTTGTGTTAACAAAAATTATGAATGTACAATAGTCCCAACACAAAATAATTATGTTCACTTAAATTTTACAAATTTAAATAGATGGACCATAACAGAAATGAGTTACGTAGAAAAAAAAATCAAGAATTGTGTTTCTTTTTTTCTTTTTCTTTTTTTTGAGTGCAGGGCAAACTATATTCCTATTTTTGTCTCTTTTCATAAGAATTTTATCCACATACTTCATCCGTAAATTTATTTATTGATGTCTAATTAACAAGCAAGGAAATATATAAAAAATGAAGATATACATAAAATTTGATAATTGAAGAAACACCATAATAAAAAGAAACCAAATATAAACAAGGTAAAGAAGGATAAAAAAGGGATAACAAAAGGATTAAACACAGAAAAAAAAATAACCCACTAATTTGAGTGTTCTGTGTTTTATAGCTATGAAGCATGGTTCATCACAGATTTATGAATAGTAATAAAATGAGCTTAATGTGGCAATTAACAGATCTGAAGTCATCAGCATAATGAATGAGGTGAAAACAGGATCTATTGACATGAAATAAAGAGGATTTTCAGCAGCTGATAATATTGATGAGTCTCAGACTATGAACACTCATTAAACAAGCCGTTCAGGATCAGCAGCAGATCATCTCACTTTTTATATAAGTATTTGTGACTGTGGGTAATGATTATTTGCGTAAGAATATTTGTTGAAAGCAGGCCCGGCTCCAGATACGAGATTAAGGGTGGGCCAAGTGATATTCCAGGTGGGCCGGGGCTATGAGGTGGGGGGTTTATATAAATAACCCCCCCCCCCAGATTATATATTATATAAATAAATATATAATATTTTATATATTTTTATAAATCTAAAAATAATTTAGATCAGTTGGGAACCATCTACTCTACACTGTAAAAAAAATTCTGTAAAATTTACGGTAAAAAACTGGCAGCTGTGGTTGCCAGAATTCTACCATAAAAAATACGGTAACATTTTAGGTTTTACGGTTTTAACTCAAAATTACAGTTAAATACCGTAATTTCTTTAACCGATATAATGTTAATATACCAACCTATTAAAGTACTGAAATCTGTTTTGTACCTTTTGAAATACACTGATAACCACCAAAAGCAGGTGGTGATGAGAAAGTCACATGATAAACCAAAGCCCATCACAAGCAGCTTTTAACTAGTAGCATATATAGAAGGTACACAGTGTCATTCACACAAGCACTAAACACCATCATGGTGAGACTCATTAAACTGAAATATGCTATAAACATTAATTTAACAACATTAGATGTAACATACAACCCTAATAAACATAACTGATAAGAAAAAACTAAGAAGAAACATAGTTATTTCAAAGAAAAAAACGTCAAATTCAAACAGAATTTGAAATGCAATGCAGGGAATTCTGGGAACGTCAGTTTAAGGTTTTTCCCTGTAAATTTTACAGGAACTTACCGTTAACCATTTAACAGGTTTTTACTGTAGCATTTTCACAGTTTTTTACCGTTAAAATCACAATCATTTTTTACAGTGTACAACAGGGTTGTCAGGTGACAAAACAAGGTAAAGAAGGATAAAAAAGGGATAACAAAAGGATTAAACACAGAAAAAAAAATAACCCACTAATTTGAGTGTTCTGTGTTTTATAGCTATGAAGCATGGTTCATCACAGATTTATGAATAGTAATAAAATGAGCTTAATGTGGCAATTAACAGATCTGAAGTCATCAGCATAATGAATGAGGTGAAAACAGGATCTATTGACATGAAATAAAGAGGATTTTCAGCAGCTGATAATATTGATGAGCCTCAGACTATAAACACTCATTAAACAAGCCATTCAGGATCAGCAGCAGATCATCTCACTTTTTATATAAGTATTTGTGACTGTGGGTAATGATTATTTGCGTAAGAATATTTGTTGAAAGACTATAAAACTATAAACCAAAATTTTTGCATAATGTTCTAAATATAGTTAGAACCGCTAATAACCACATTCTTAGCAATAAAGTAACTAGCCAAAATCTTTTTGGTCCAGATGACAAATTATAAAACCTTTAAAAATAAAGAGCATTCAGTACCAGCAACATTATCACTCCAAACATCAAAATAATCATACAAACGAACAAATAAAACACAAATTCACTCAGATCTGAACATTTTCCCTCACATGCTCGTCGCCTGCTGTGATAAATGTTTTAGTCAGCAAACGCAGAAACAAAACAATTCAGAAATTACCTCTTTGGATGTTGCTTAAACGGTTAAGTGTGTTTTACAATCATGTAAACACGTGAACCACTGCGAGCTGCTCCCCTCACGAGACTCGACGCTGTTTGAGCGCGCGCTGATGATGACGTCATGAGATTAACGGTAGATCATCGAAAAAGCACCAAATACTGATTAAAATGACAAAAAATCTATAAAACAACAGATCACCGGAAAAATAAAGATGAAACAGTTACTGATGTAGACAGACAGACAGCAGATTAGTCTCAGTCAGGTGTGGGGTGAAATAGTTTATTAGGCACCTAAAAGCTTTGAGAAATTTAAAACACAAAGTCCAAAATCCAAACAGAATATTTCATGATGCTAAAATTATATTTAAAAAAAAATCTTGATGGAAATACAGTCGGCAGACAATAAAACTTGTTGATGAAATGTATAAACTAAAGATAATGTATTAATAAAAATTTAACATTTACTCAATGATTACTCAAAGCAAATACAAAATAAAAAAGCCAATTAAAAATTCAAACTAACTTGATTGGTCTCTCCGTACTGACTTACAAGAGGAGATATATATGAGTTTGTTTGTTTTTTTAACAGTATTACTACTCGCGATCTTCACCTGGTACTTTTAATGGTATTCTTATCAGTTCTTTTTTTAAACATTTATTTATATAGGTTTGATACTTCATGAAACAACTAATACTAAACTAACCAATGTAAGCAAAAAGTCTGCAAACAATCACTGAAGACAGTAATACAATAAGAACAGTAGCAAAGTACAAATAAAATAATAATAATAATAAAAGATAAGTTACGTAAGCAATGCTTTTTAGACAAAATTTTCCAGTAAGGTCTAACAGCAGTATTCAGGTAAATAATAGCCTACAAAAGAAACTGAATGAATGAATCAAATGTAAAATCACCTTCAGACTTGCTGGCGTGACATGAAAATATCTCTGATTTTATGGCCCTAAATGTGGACTCGGGGCCTCCTGTGTAATTCAGCTTCTTGGTCAGTTTCAATTCTGGTCACATTATCACTGTCTGATTCACTTTCGTCAGACCTGAAAGTGCTGGATCTGCAGATGATCTACTTACTGTGAATCATTTTTGTATGCTCAAGTAGATTAGATGAATGAGTGAAACTCTTCCCGCATGCAGTGCAGTGATACGGTTTCTCTCCAGTGTGAATCCTCTCATGTGTTTTCAGATGTGCTGACTGACTGAATCTCTTGTCGCAGTGTGAACACTTGTAAGGTTTCTCTCCAGTGTGGATCCTCTGGTGCTGTTTCAAATGTTGAGCTGTAATAAAAGTCTTCTCACACTCAAAGCACATGTGATCTCTCACACCAGTGTGTATCTTCTGATGAACTTTTAAACTCTGCAGTTGTGAAAAACTCTTTCCACAGAAAGAACATGAATGTGGTTTCTCCTTCGTATGAACTTTCAGGTGCTTCTTCAGGTTTGAAGCCCACGAAAATATTTTCCCACATTGATCACATTCATGCAGTTTCTCTCCAGTGTGGATCTTCATGTGTCTCTTAAGGTTTGATGATTGTGTGAAACTCTTCCCGCACTGATCACATGTGAACGGTTTCTCTCCAGTGTGGATCCTCATGTGAACACTGAGACTGTGTTTGCTTGTCAAACTCTTTCCACACTGAGTGCAGGTGAAAGATTTCTCGTCTGTTCTTTTCTTAAAATTTTTCTGTTTGGTTTGAGAGCGACTCAAAGTTTTTTCTCCAATTTTGACATGATGTTTCTCCTCTTCATTCAGTTTCTCGTTCTCCTCAATCAATACCGAAATTAAAGTAAAAAATGTTTAATTTTAAGTAAATCCTGAAAATGAACCCTGAAGAAACAGTGGAAAGTAGGCAATTGCTATATGTTTTTTTTTTTTTTTTTTATCATTTTGATGCATTTTTTATATGACCTTATAGTAACCCTGAAACTTTCCAACTACACAATTATCTAAAATAAATTAATTTTGTTTAAAAACAAATTACAATGTTTATTAAGTGTCCTCATTATTTACTGCTTCAACTATATTATTGTACAGCTTTTACAATTTTTCCTACTGAAACAAAATTGAAACTGCTTGAGTTTTATATTCTTATTGTTCCTCAGCCTCATTGATGAAGGATCAAGAATAAACACCAACCTGTTTGTTCTTCAGTGTGTTTCATTCTGCAGGGTTCTGGATCTCTCATGTTCTCTCTGTCCTTCAATAAACTCTGTCTCTGCAGATTCACTTCTTCCTGATGCTCTGATGCTCGTCTTCACTTGTAGACTGATGGGAATATCTTCAGCATTTGGCTGTTAACGTTGCCGCATTGCAGTGGGAGGAGCTTCACTGAAGGAGTGATTGTTGTGGGAGGAGCTTCACTGAAGGAGTGATTGTTGTGGGAGGAGCTTCATTTACATCAGGACTGTTCAGTAGGAGGAGCTGATCTGTCAAAATCAGTAATAAACCAGTTACTTATTATATTCACACATTTTAAGCATTTATGTTTACATATCTATATCTAGTACTGTAAGTTTTGCCAATGAATTGTACAATATTTTTAATTTAAAACAAAAAATATTTTGTTGAACCAATTTAACAGATTGAAATTCCTGTCTTAGATAGTATTTAGCAAAAACGCATGTTGGCATACTAACTAACACAGGAATTTCAATCTGTTAAGTTGGTTCAACAAAAAGATTATTTGTGTATTTGAACTTGTTTTAGTCTTGTTGTATGGACCTGAACTAATTGCATGGAAAAGTTTTGCTTCTTCTTTTCTTCCTTTGATTTAATTAAGTCTACTGGAACAAGCTATTATTAATATTTATTTGACTCATGTTGGATACACTTTCATACAGTTGTAATGTACTCCCATAAGACTGATGCAGTGCTAACTAGAACTGGCTTACAGCTATACATAATACTGAATCAAGTTGGTAGTGATAGCCTTAAAACATATCCTAATCTCCAAACCTCTTCTAAATCTCAAACATAACTCACCATTACATGTCTAACAACTCTAACATATCATTCTCTTTACTTAAAAACACTTCAAATGACAATTAATTTCAATATATTTCCCTCTTAATGCGAGCAGATGCAAAGCATGCTGGGAACTACACATTCACTGCTTAGTTAGTTGTGTTAACAAAAATTATGAATGTACAGTAGTCCCAACACAAAATTATTGTTCACTTAAATTTTACAAATTTAAATGGACTGAACATTACAGAAATAATTTATGTAGAAATAAATCAAGAATTTTGTTGTTTCTGATTATTTTAACCAAGTTTTTTTTTGTTTTTGTTTTTTTTTTGAGTGCAGGACAAACCATATTCCTTTTTTGTCTCTTTTTATAACATATTTCATCTCTACATTTATTTGATCTCTAATTAACCAGAAAGGAAAATACATTTAAAAAATGAAGATAATACAGAAAATTTGATAATTGAATAAATACCACAAATAAAAGAAACCAAATATGATTAATGTAAAGAAGAATTAAAAACTAAAGATTTAACAGAAAAACAAATAAACCACTAATTTAGTTTATCACAGATTAATGAATAAATGCTTGTTGTGAAATGACATCTTGTAATGTCACAAAAGCTGATTGCTTAAGTCTGTTAACAGCAATAAAATGAGCTTAATGTGGCAATTAACAGATCTGAAGTCAGCATAATGGATGAGGTGAAAACAGGATCTATTGACATGAAATAAAGAGGATTTTCAGCAGCTGATAATATTGATGAGCCTCAGACTATAAACACTCATTAAACAAGCCATTCAGGATCAGCAGCAGATCATCTAGCTTTTTATATAAGCATCTGTGGGTAGAAACTGATTATTTGCATCAGGATATTTGCTGAAAGACTATAAAACTGCTCTATTAAAACATAATACGATTGTCTCATAAAATGATACAGAATATATAATAATATAAAGACAGACACTAATGACATCACTTACATCAACCAAAATGTTTGCATACTGATATAGTTTGAATTGTTAATAACCACATTCTTAGCAATAAAGTAACTAGCTAACACATCTTTTTAGTATGTCCAGAGACTGACGAATTATAAAACCTTTAAATATATAGAGCATTCAGTACCAGCAACATTATAACTCCAAACATCTAAACAATCATACAAACGAACATAAAAAAAAAATCAGCCCGATTATCTTGTGGTGTGTACCCAACCCAGTCTCATCAATCTGCGTATAAATAACACGAGTTTACACTTTCAAATTTCGTGTAATGCATACGCCAAAGTCCAATTTTGCGTGCATATGACACGCCAATTCTTCCCATTAACTTAAGTGGAGAGCAGATGCGTCCGAATACCACGCAGCATCTTCAGCGGCAGTGACGTCACCAGCGAGGCTCAGTTCGCCCGGTTCATCTGATGCGGGTGCACCTTCAAACAGGTAAGGGCAACAATCTTTTTATGTAACGAGATCACGGGTTTAACGGTATTATTTTTATTAGTTCAGTGTTTCTGCATCACATTAGATGAGGTAATGTGTTAAAATGGCAGGGTATGCGTTCAAATGAGTTGATAGCGGAACAGTGCTTAGTTAGCACAGCTGGTAGCCTGCCATTGACATTAGCCTAAGCTAACTTCTACTGTATGTTATAGACCCGTTTCCGTTTGAAATAAATAAATAAAACCGTTTTTAATCATGTTGTGACATGGGTCTTCAGCTTTTAGACATGGCTGATGACAGCACAACAAATCAACCAACCCAGTATTGCGTGATAATTGTGATCATGTAAAAAGTCCATACATTTACCATATTTTTACCATAGTAACTGTTGCTCGACCATGTCATGGGCTGACACAGTAAACTGCCACAACATGCTACCATGTGCTTCATCACCGTAACTGTTGTTTTACTGTGGTATTTTTGTAGGTATGGTAACCACAACACCTTTTCATGATTTTACCATAGTAAAGTAACTGTGTTTACTGTCTACACTTTGTGTGGGTTTACCACAGTAACCGTTGTTTTACTGTGGTATTTGTAGTTAAAGCCCAATAACCACAACGCATACTATGAGTTTACCACAGTAACCGTAGTTTTACTGTGGTATTTGTAGTTAAAGCCCAATAACCACAACATGTACTATGAGTTTACCACAGTAACCGTTGTTTTACTGTGTGGCATTGTAAGATAAAGCCCAATAAATTAAGCAACTAGACATGAGCTTACCACACAGTAACCGTAGTTTTACTGTGGCATTTGTAAGTTAAGTTCAACACCAATTACACATACTATGAGTTTACCACAGTAACCGTAGTTTACTGTATTTGTAGATAAAGCCCAATAACCATAACCATAATTTATTATGCTCTCACTGCAATAAAAAGCAACTGTAGTTTTACTATGGTGTATTTGTAGTTAAAGCCCAATAACCACAACACATACTTTCCATGAGTCAGCCACAGTAACTGTAGTTTTACTGTGGTATTTGTAGATAAAGCCCAATAAATTCATAACTGGATACCATGAGTTTGCTCACAGTAACCGTAGTTTTACTGTGGTATTTGTAGTTAAAGTTACATCTTTTCACAACATGCTTTACCACAGTAACTGTACTGTATACTATTTGTAAAGCAGTAACTACAATGCTTAAGCATGCCTTTAATATGTTTTAAGAAGTAATTAACATGTGTGTCTTGCAGTTACGCCAGATCACATACTCCAGCAGCTCTTTTAAGAAGCCATCTCTCTCTTTCTTTCTTTCTCTCTCTCTCTCTCTCTCTCTCTCTCAGCTTTTCCATTCATTTTTAACACACTGTCTACACATGGGACATATTTTCATTTCAGGCCAGCAAGACCAAAGGACGGCTTACTGCGGATTTGTAATCATTATCTAGCGAAGGAGAAGACCGTGTTGCAAGGAATATACTTCCAATGGTGCACGCCTGTGTTGGTCTGGAGAACCCTGACTAAACCAGTAATATCGTTGTATCGGTATGGCATTTGATGTTTTTGGAATTTTCGAAGTTATAGCCCATCAGGAAGAACCTCGCACAAAGTGTTTGTGTAATAGTAATTCAATTTACCAAGTCAGCAATTCATATGATATTATACAAGCGTACTCATACAAAATTTACCACTTACCTGCTGCCGTTTTCTTCATTATTAATGTTTCAGCCTTCCAAGATTGTCAAGTCACTATTATTTCCGTAGAAAGTAGCACTTTTAACAATGCAAACGCCAGTACAGTCAGATTCAGCCACTTGAGATAAATGTGGCATGATATCATTTTGCAGCATTTATATGGTGGTGGTAGATTTGTGCCCACTAGCAGTCAGGAGTGTTTGTAACGCAGTTATTTTAAGTCCATTGTATTTTACGACCTTTATAAACCAGCAATCTTCTTCCGCTTATAGTAATAAGATATCAAACATAATGAGCGTTTTCTTTCAAGATTAGTTGTTTTAATAATAGTAAAGACTCTGAAATGTGAACACTACATGTGACAAATCAGATCTTCAGTTAATTTGGCCAAATCAGATCACTTAAAGCTGTTCATAGCAAGAGCAAGAACTGTAATGATAACTATTTTAGCATCCACACCAACAGACAATAATGTTCTGTTTACTGTTATACACGCTGCAGTTATGTTGTTGTGTACCATTTGTTGTTGTCAATGTATTTATTGTTCATCATGTGTTCAATTCTGTCTCTTCCTGTCTTGCAGGATTTCTCACAGATTACTCCATCAGCTCTCCACAATATCAGCCCTTCCAAAAGCTTCTACATCTCTCTCTCGTGTGGCACATCTGCTCTCAGTCCTTTACTGCCAACCTCCAGTCTTAGCATGTCTACTTGTATTAATTTCTCCTCTAAAGTGTATATATATATCTAATGTAGACAACATTGTGAATTATTAAATGCATACACTTCTGACTAATGGTTACAGAACTTTTTTAACTATTATTAACACACAACTATTTCTTTAACTGGCAAAATAACCCAGCACACAACAATTTATGAAACTTAAACTATTTTTAATTTGAGCTGCTAGCTAATAACCAGGCAGCATAAGAGTCAATAACCCTCTGAGGCCTGGAGAAGTTTTGACATGCCCTGACATTGGTGCTTTTCTTAGAAACATCTTAATGGTTAAAGACTGTATTCACTGTGATTCAAGATTGTGCTTTTGAAAAAAATAAGGTTTATGCATGGTTAGTGAAAAACTATTTTTTAAAGTCATTGAAATAAGGCCATAAAACACATACAGAACAATTGCTCACAAAACTTTTGAGAACTGGATGTGGTAGACTAGAGTTTTTGCTACAAAATGATGTGAAAATCACCCTGTTTACTCATTCACAGAAAACAATACATTGATTTAACTTTTGTAAGACATGTTTTGTGTTAGAAAGGCTGTATGTGAGGGAGTGACAATGGCCATGAATATTTAGTGATTCACACCTGAGAGACAAAGGGCCTCCCATAAGGGGCCATCACTGGGACTGTAAGGCAGGTAAGAAAGAATGTGAAAAGATTAAAATAATGGGGGTTTTGAATATTTGTATTTTATTTACAACACAGTATAATCAAAACATACATAATGAAGTTCAAAGACACATTATTGAACACACTGTAAAGTAATAAATTATTTTGACTAGCTCTGAGTTTTGTTTGGCTTGTGAAAGTTCATTTAACTTGTGTCTTTAAGTTATATGTTGGTGAGGGGTGATGCACAGCGAAGACTGCGAAATACAGAGAAGTCGCCGCTAATTTGAGTTAACACAGCTTCCTGGAGTCCTTTCATGGATTCCTGCTAAGAAACACAAAGGATGTGAGGAAGGTGAGGTTTTAAGTTTAATGATAAATTAGTAATGTTGCGATTTATTGACCATGCTCTGCGAATGTAATATGATTCATGGATTCACTGAGGATCCATTTCTGTTTTAGGACGTAACTGCAATTAAACAAACTGAAAATATACAGTTGAGGTCAAAAGTTTACATCCCCCTTGCAGAATCTGTAAAATGTTATTACTTTACCAAAATAAGAGGGATCATACAAAATGCATGTTATTATTTCGATATTTCACATAAAATATATTTACATATTGTCCACAAGAGAAAATAATAGTTGAATTTATAAAAATGACCCGTTCAAAAGTTTACATCCACTTTATTCTTAATACGGTGTTGTTACCTGAATGATCCACAGCTGTGTTTTTTGTTTTGTTGTTGTTTAGTGACAGTCATTCATGAGTCCCTTGTTTGTCCTGAACAGTTAAACTGCCTGCTGTTCTTCAGAAAAATCCTTCAAGTCCCACAAATTCCAGGATTTTTGTGCATTGAACGCTCACTGATGCTCCAGAAGGAAAAACAATACATTAAGATAATTTAAGAATGCCTTCATGTCCGTCTGCAGCAAACTTTGACTCAGTCTCTCACACTGGACTCATTCTGCCTAAGATCGGATGCCCAGAGAAATTCGTCAACATTGTCCGTTCATTTCATGATGGCATGTTTTGTCAGGTCTGACCCGCATTTCAAGCGGCATTGTTATTCAACATCTTTATTTCCATGATGCTATCTGTGGCTTTTAAGGACTGCGACATGGCATTCCAATCCAGTTCTTTGCTGTTGGAAGCATTTTCAATTTACGCAGGCTTCAGTCTCGCACAAAGTCACATTGCACAATCCTGCGTTACCTTTTGTATGCAGATGACTGTACACTGATGGCACACACGCTCACTGAAGCTCAATCACTATTTGATCATTTTAGAACTGCAGCTTCCTGGTTTGGGCTCAAGAACATCTAAGTCTACTTAAATGTCCCAAAATACCACACTTAGATGTTCTTAAGATTCTTAAGAAGTACTAAAGGATAATTTTTCGTATAAAATTTTTTAAGCTCAGCTTAAAATAATATGAAATCTTAAAAAATTACAGCACTGTAAAACCACAGACCAGCAATAAACTGTCAGTTTATAATATTATGGATGTAAAAGTACAAGCCAGTAATGCCTGTGAAGTAATATGTTAGCGTAGCACACAATCTTATACGGTTTTCTGTAGCATCTGCGCTATGTTGCTAAAACTGTCTTTTGGATCTAATGTAATTAATTCCCACATCCAAGTTCCAGGTTATAATATGCAAACGTCTGAACGTACCTATTAAGCTCACGTACCCATTAAGCACACTTCCATTTTTGAGATCAGATTATAAAAAGAAAAAATAATTTCATTATCCTACTTGATGTCTTAACCAATTGATATGTTTGTTACTATATACCTCCTGTAATTTCAAGTCAATCAGATCACTGCACACTGAGATATGAGTCTCCATGTGTTCAGACTGTCTGGCGGCCATTTTGAAAGCTGTCTAAAAACTTTCACCAAAAGAGGAGCCCCTTAAATGTGCGTTTTTTAGATATTTAAGCCTTTATTTTTGGTAAATTTCACTACTTACTGTAAAATTAAGAGATAAATGTTTACCCTACTTGAATGATAATTGATTTTTTTTCTCTTAAGTTTTGTAGAATCCTCTCATGTGTTTTTGTTGGTTTACAATGTTGATCTGATTAGCGTGAAAACAGCTGGACGCTCGCTGCTGCTTCAGCCATCATATGGTAGGATATCCAAATAAAATGATGTGTTTAACAAGCTGACAGAAGTCCATCAATTTCTTTGTTGGAAACTTTAAAATGACAAAGTATAATTGTTGTAATTTTAAATATTAAATTTTCCATGGCCACGAGGAGAATCAGAGATTGTAGGTCACATGCAGCGAACAGACACCAACACACTGTATTTTTTTTATTTTTATTTCAACAAATGGCAAGCAATATCAAATCCCTAGGAAAAAAACATATTGCATTGTCCAGTTTTCTCTCAGAAAGATGATCTGAGTTATATTGCAATTCTCGATGCAACATGAATGACATACAATGGTGACATTTTTCACAATCACAGCAAAAAAATTAAAATACTGCCTGCCCTAAACTCAATAGCAGAAAGGCAGCACTATTCTCCAAGTATGGCAGATTCCCAGAACTCAGCGCTGCTCGACTAAATGTGAGTTTCTTTCCACAAATAATAATATTCCAATTAAAGATAAGATATCTTATATAGGAATCTCTTTATGTAAAAATCAAAATGACAGATGTGTATTTAATTTCTCCCCTATAATTGAGAAAACACAGAGAAAATTTAATCTATGGCTGCAGAGAGACTGATCTCTGAGGGGAGGAATATTACTTGCAAAAGGGGAGGGTATTTCCAGACTATCGTAAGCTGCTCAGTCTCTCAGTATTGATAAGAACACTCTCAAGAATACTGACAAAATATTATTCAATTTCAAATGGAAAAATGGCATACATTACATAAAAAAATCAGTGGTTTTAAATACCTATGAAAATGGTGGTCTCAATATGTTAGATTTTTGTACGTTTAATAATACTCTTAAAATCAATTGAGCCAAACACTTTATTAAAAATCCAACCTCTATCTGGAACTTTATTCCGCATTACATTTTCTCCAAATTTGGTGGATTTATTTATTTTTTTATTACTTTGTGATTATAATGTTGAAAAATTACTGGCTAAGTTATAATTTTCATAAGCAAGTCCTTCTCGCGTGGGCTGTATTATACAAGCACAACTTTTCTCCTCATACATAATTTATCTGGAACAACGGTGATATAAATCTCTTTTTTACCAGCATTGGTTTGAGGCAGATATCTTACTTGTAAATCAGTTGTTTAATGAAAATATCCACTTATTAAATTATAAAGAATTTCTTTGTAATTTTAATATTCCCATTACGCCTAAAGATTTGCTGTTGTTTTTGATGCCATACCATCTGGAGTTATTAGACTGTTTCAAATGACCCTCTATCCTTCTATTTTACCTCCTTTAGATCCTTCAGTGGTGGGGAAACAGTGCTTTTCTGCCTTCTTCTAATAAATCAATACATTTATTTCATAATGATTTTGTATAAATTCCAAATGTTACGGTGTGTTGAGATGCTTTTGTCTCTATTGCCTGGAGGAAAATATGGTTGATTCCAAATAGATACTTAATTACTATTGAGATAAAAAAAGTTTCCTTTTGAATTACCCATCGTATTACATATATCCTGTTAATACTTAAAGAAATATAAAAAAGGTAAACTGTTCTTTTTGCAAACAGCACCCAGAGACTATAGTGCATTTATTTTGGCACTGCCTTTAACCTAAATTGTAGTGGAAAAAACCTCTCCTTATTTGTTATTGAGAATATTGATAAAGATTTTTCTTTACTTTGGGAAAATGTTTTGTTTGGTTTTAATTAAAAAAAAGTGCATTTACCGAAAAACAAATTGTACTTAATCTCCTTAGTCAAAATTTTATACTCAATATGCAAGCTGCGTAGAGCCCCCTTGCTCTCAAAGATGATTTAATTTTAGCTTCGTTTTTGAATTTGAAACATCATTTCTTTTAAAGCGGTGCGCTGTTGCCCTTTCTAGGTAAAAATAAGTCAAATCATGTAACGTGAATTTCGTACAATCTCTTGCTCGAGACATATAAAAAAAAAAAAAAAAAAAAACACAACACACGAGTTGAAAACATACCGAGCCGCAGAAGAGACACCGTATCTCAAGCGCTTTCCGCGAGCGCAATTCGAGACGGCGTGAAACACGGACAAATGAGTTTCATTCATAACCACTCACAACCGGATCGACGCTGGTTTTCAGAGTAAACGATAGACAAAGCAACCTTGCCCTCATTAACACTACTGTATTACACATTTCGACCTTTTTTTTTTTTTTTATTGTATTTTGAAATTATTCATTTTTTGAAATTATATGATTTAATTTAATAGTTTTTCCATGAACTCAAGAACCCCCTGAAATTCCCTTGTGATCCCCTTTTGGGAAACCCTGCTCTTAGGTATCTTAAATGCACAAACAATAAATGCAACAGAATTTAAAAAGAGTATTAACTATTTAAAAAAAAAAAAAAAAAAAGACTCAAAGTGGCCTCATTGCAAAGCCCATCTAACACCCAATCTAAAATGTAATCAAACAGGAAAATACTGAAAACGATAAAATTTTATTTCCGAAGGTTAAAATTGTTAATCATATAAATAGATTGTCATTTCATATACAAATTAATTGTTTGCCACATAAATGACAGAAACGTTACAGACAACTCAAGCCTTTACATTTTGTTTATTATAAAAAGAAATGCAACCAATTTAAAGAAATTGAATTGATTACAAAAACTGACTACTAAGGCTTTGATTAGCGTTTTAAAACTCTGAATAAGAACATACCAAGAATGCTTATAATTTGGGCCAGACTCAACTTATTTTACCTAACCGGAGAATAATAAATAACAGGGTTAAAAGGTGTAAATATCAAAGTCCAAACCGCAAAAGACAAGATACCAAAGGAAAAATTAAATCTCATTTTTTCTTAAGTGTGACAGGCTCTTCTTCAGACTCATTATAAGAACGGCTTGTACATGTTAAAAAAAAAAAAAAAAAAAAAAAAAAAACTTGCATCTCAAAAAGTCTAACAATACAAAACAACCATCTTTGAGTTGATCTGAATCTCACAGAGGAAACTGCTGGACTTTGAGATGAAGTCTTTCATGATGATGTTTCTTTTTCCTGTCACTTCTTACGGCTGATTAGGACTAATTTATACAGAGAGATTTTATTGCTCAATGAATTGTCAAGCTTGGAGAGGACACGGCATCTGAAGATGATCTGCTTATTGTGATTGATACGTTTCTCTCTAGTGTGGATCCTCTCATGTGTTTTCAGTTGTGATGACTGAATGAATCTCTTTCCACAGTGTGAACACTTGTAAGGTTTCTCTCCAGTGTGGATCCTCTGGTGCTGTTTCAAATGTTGAGATCTAATAAAACTCTTCCCACAATCAAAGCACACGTGATTTCTCACACCTGTATGTATCTTCTGATGTTCTTTTAACAATTTCAGCAGTGAAAAACTCCTTCCACACACAGAACATGAATGTGGTTTCTCATTCGAATGAACTATCAGGTGATTCTTCAGGGATGAAGCCCACAAAAATGTTTTTCCACATTGATCACATGTGTACAGTTTCTCTCTAGTGTGGCTGTTCATGTGGTCCTTAAGGTATGACGATTTTTTAAAACTCTTCTCGCACTGATCACAAGTGTATGGTTTCTCTACAGTGTGGATCTTCATGTGAACCTCCAGACTCTGTTTGAATGCAAAACTCTTTCCACACTGATCACATTCATGCAGCTTCTCTCCAGGGTGGATGATCACATGTCTCTTAAGGTGTGATAATTGTCTGAAACTCTTCCCGCACAGAACACATGTGAATGGTTTCTCTCCAGTGTGGATCATCATGTGTCTCTTAATGCTCTTCTTGCTTATCAAACTCTTTCCACACTGAGTGCAGGTGAAGCTTTTCTTGTGTCTTCTATTCAGTTGAGAGATACTTTCAATTTGTGAGCAAGTTTTTTCTTCAATTTTGACACTATGATGTTTCTCCATCAGGTCTGAAATGAAGATGAACAAGAAATACCTTATTAATATATCTTATAAATAAATGAGAAATGTTGAGTGAAAGGTCATAAAAGTGAACCTGAAAGTAGAGGCTACACAAAGTTATGATCATTTTCATGCAGTTTTAATATTCTCCGTAAATGTGGTACACTGATATTCAAATGACAATGTTTCTGTCGCAAAAACTATTCAACATTTGATCAATTCCACAATTATCTAACATTAAGACTATTTATTAATTATTAACTATAATAGTGCAACAGTTCTGATACAGTCTCTCAGATGGATATTTGACTAACTTATTTTAAAATGAAAAATTATTAGCTATCCTACATTTTTCACTCAACACTGTTTTAGTGAAATGCAATTTGAAACTATTTCCTCCTTAAAAAAAATAAAATAAAAAAATAAAAATAAAAAATGTTTCTTGACGACACCCAGGAAGTGACAACAATTTGGCTCTTTCTAGAGCATAATGGGAAAATGATCTGAATCTATTGTGTGCATTCATCAACCCTGTTACCAAGAAAAACAACTTATGAAATACAAGTTTATCAGAAACTATAAAACAGGTTTAACTTTGTTTAAATGTTAGCATGTATGCTTTTAATATTGTTTTAAAATGCCTACATTACCGTTGCGCTGTAAATACAAATCAGTCATGTGAAAATCATTCGCAAAAATCACCACTACGTGGCGCACAGGTACGAGTGACGCTATTGCTCAAAGTGGAAATGTGATCTGATGAACTGCTTGAGCTTTATATTCCAACAGTTCTTCAGCTTCACCGATGAAGGATCAAGAATAAACACCAACCTGTTTGTTCTTCAGTGTGTTTCATTCTGCAGGGTTCTGGATCTCTCATGTTCTCTCTGTCCTTCAATAAACTCTGTCTCTGCAGATTTCACTTCTTCCTGATGCTCTGATGCTCGTCTTCACTTGTAGACTGATGGGAATATTCCAGCATTTATTGCTGAACTGCAGTGGGAGGAGCTTCACTGAAGGTGTGATTGTTGTGGGAGGAGCTTCACTGAAGGTGTGATTGTTGTGGGAGGAGCTTCACTGAAGGTGTGATTGTTGTGGGAGGAGCTTCACTGAAGGAGGAGCAGATCTGCCAAAATTAAAGATAAATCAGTTACTGAGTTTATGATTTTAAACTAATTCACTACGGTTTCACAGACAGGGCTTAGAATAAGGCAGGATTAGATCAAAGTTCAATCAGGACATTTAAGCTATTTTTATGAATGTGCTTAGAACAAAACATTACTGGTGTACATCTTGAGACAAAACAAAGGCACCGTTATATTTTAAGATCAGTCAGTGCAAGTGTCTTTCAGTTGAAACAGCTCAGACTTACATTTTAGTCTAGGACTAGGCTTAAGCCTTATCTGTGAAACCGGGGGTTTGTGTTCACCTATCTGTCCATCTTGTAAAGTAAATTTTTAGTAAATTAAGCACAGTGTTTTATACTAATTCACAAGTTGTGTCCCTTTATTTTCTAAGAACTTCATTCACATATTTAAATTCCTACATTTCTCTCTCTTTAATTTACAGGCAAAGAAATACAGAAAGAAAAAAAAAAGTGGGGGAAAAACCCACACAATTAAAAAGACAAAATATAAACAAAGGATTAAAAAAAAAAAAAAAAAAAAAAAAAAAATTACAAATTTGGTACTTACCTCTTTCTTGTAATGTCACAATAGATGTGTCGTTTGCTTAAGTCTGTTAACACCAATAAAATGAGCTTAATGTGGCAATTAACAGATATGAAGTCATCAGCAAAATGAATGAGGTGAAATCTATTCAATATAATTTATCAGGATCTATTGACATGAAATAAAGAGGATTTTCAGCAGCTGATAATGATGAGCCTCAGACTATAAACACTCATTAAACAAGCCATTCAGGATCAGCAGCAGATCTCACAATTTTCAAAAAAAATTTAAAAAAAAAAAAAAAAAAAAAAAAAAAAAAAAAAAGTTTGTTGGTAGAAACTGATTATTTGCGCAAGGATATTTACTGAAAGACTATACAACTGCTCTAATAAAACATACGGCTATATGATTACTTTGCATAATATAATACAGAAAATATACCAGGCAATATAAAGACAGACACTAATGACGCTTTATCAACCATTATAATTTTGCATATAACTGCATTCATAGCAATTAAGAACATATTTTTGGTATGTCCAGAAACTGACATATTAAAGTTTTAGCACCACAAAGCAATATTTATATTTTCAGTGTTCATATCTATATTCACACGGCGGAATTTATGGATTAAAATGTTCTACGCGGCTCAACAAAAAAGCTAAACAATCAAACAACTATAGCATATACATTCAAAAACACAAATTTGCTGAGATCTAAACAAATTTTACTCACATGCTTGTTGCCTGCTGTAAGTGTTTTAATCAGCAGAGGCACAAACAGCGCCGTACGCGACGCAAACAAGGCAGAAATGAACTTTCTATATAAACTGTGTTTAGCGTTAATTACCAGCGCTGAGCACGCGCGAGAGGTGACGTCATCACCGTGAGCAAAGGTAGATCCTCAAAAAAGCGCCAAAATCCATTTAAACGACAAAACATCTAAAACATGAGGATATATCAGTTAATGATGCAGACAGTCATGTGTGGGGCGAAATATAGTTTATTAGGTACTTAAAAGCTTTATTGAGAAATTTAAAACAGAATCCCACAAAGCAGCAGAATTAATAATGGCTTTCAGATACAAATAAAATTATAAAGTTATTTATTACTGATGCAAATACAATCAGCAGACAATAAAAGTTGCAGATTAAATGTAAGAAGTAAGAAAATCACGTATTAATGCAGAGGTAACATAGCCGTGGATTATAGGGCAAAGATAGGCAACTTCGGTCCTGGAGGGCTGGTGTCCTGCAGAGTTTAGCTCCAACCCTAATCAAACACACCTGAAGAAGCTAATCAATGTCTTCAAGAGCATTAGAAAGTTACAGGCAGGTGTGTTTGATTAGGGTTGGAGCCTATCCCTGGATTAGGGTAATGTGGGACACTTTTTGAAATTTTGAATTGTGTATCATATTTCCATATGAAGCCAAAACAATATATCAAAATGTTATATCCCCAAGATGTTCCCTATCTAAATCAGAAGAAATGTTTCAGATATTTTAATTAAAGGGGAAATGGAAAATATATTAGTGCTCCTTGTTCCAAATCGTTTGAGAATCTATGGATTTTCTAATGTGGGACTATGAGGCGCCACGTAGGATTTAAATCAAACTTCGCTTATCAATACATACAGTCATGGTCAAAAATATCGGCACCCTTGGTAAATATGATCAAAGAAGGCTGTGAAAATTAATCTGCATTGTTAATCCTTTTGATCTTTTATTTTAAAAATTCACAATCTAACCTTTCATTGGATAATAAGAATTTAAAATGGGGGGAAATATCATTATGAAATAAATGTTTTTCTCTAATACACATTGGCCACAATTAACGGCACCCTTTTATTCAATACTTTTTGTAACCTCCATTTGACAGTTTAACAGCTCTAAATATTCTCCTATAATGCCTGATGAGGTTAGAGAACACCTGACAAGAGATCAGAGACCATTCCTTCATCCAGAATCACTCCAGACCCTTCAGATTCACAGCTCCATGACGGTGCTTCTTCTCTTCAGTTCACCTCACTCATTTTCTACAGGGTTCAGGTCAGAGGACTGGAAAAGCCATTGCAGAAGCTTGGTTTTGTGCTCAGTGACCCATTTTTGTGTTATTTTTGAGGTTTGTGTTTGGATTATTGTACGGTTGGAATATCAAAACATGACCCATTATAAGATTTCTAACAGAGTCAGTGACATGTTGATTTTTTATCTGTTGGTATTTGATAGAATCCATGATGCCATGTGTCTAAACTAGATGTCCAGGACCTCCAGCAGAAATATAGGCCCACAACATCAAAAATACAGCAGTATATTTCATTGTACACATGGGGTACTTTTTTATCCCTGTGTTCACCAAACCCATCTTGAGTGTTTGCTGCTAAAAAGCTCATTTTTTAGTTTCATCTGACCATAGAAGCCAGTCCCATTTGAAGTTATAGTCGTGTCTGATAACTGAATATGCTGGAGTTTGTTTTTGAATGAGCTTTTGAATGAGCTAGGATAATTTTTCTTGAAACCCTCCCAAACAACATGTGGTGATGTAGGTGCTGTTTGACAATTTTTTTTAAGGATTTCTGACCCCGAAACTCAACCTTTCTCTACAATTCTCCAGCTGTGGTCCTTGGAGAGTCTTTAGCCACTCAAACTCTCCTCCTCACGGTGCATTAGGACAATATAGACACACGTCCTCTTCCAGGCAGTTTCATAACATTTTCTGTTGATTGGAAATTCTTAATTATTGCCCTGATGGTGGAAATGGGAATTTTCACTGCTCTAGCTCTTTTCTTAAAGCCACTTCACTAATTTGTGAAGCTCAATTATCTTTTGCTGCACATCAGAATTCTTTGGTTTTTGTCATTGTGATGGATGACTACGGGAATTTGGGCTTTGTTTTCCAAAGCCATGGCTGGATAATTTCATGTCCATAATCACCCTGGACTGCTCAAAATTGTGAATATGAATATACTTCAGAGATATTTTACTCATAAGAATTTCTAGGGGTGCCAATAATTGTGTCCAACGTGTATTTGAGAAAAACATTTATTTCATAATGATATTTCCCCCCATTTTAAATTCTTATTATCCAATGAAAGGTAAAATTTTTGTGAATTTTTTAAATAAAAGATCAAAAGGATTAACAATGCAGATTAATTTTCACAGCCTTCTTTGTACATATTTACCAAGGGTGCTGATATTTTTGGCCATGGCTGTACATAAAATACGTGCATATACACCTTAACTCTGAAATTAAAGTAAAATGTTTAATTTTCAGCAAATCACAGAGAGAAATGTGAAAAGAAAGGACATAAAACTGAAACCTGATATAACAATGGAAAGTAGACAATTGCTATACACATTTGTCATCACTTTCATGCATTTTTATAAATTACGTCCCTGAAACTTTCAATGAGGTACACTGATCTTCCTATTATTATGTTTAAAAAATTATAGGCACAAATCCCATGTTTCTGTAGTAACAGCTATTAAATATGTTTTATGCCCTGGCTATATGTAAATGATGTATCTTTCTGTTAAAATTACATGAGTTTGACTGGAATTATTTAGTCTTGGAAGAACAAGCTGAAACAACAATGGTTTCTTCAGTAGTGGGCAGAGCTAATGCACGAATGTCATTGTCTTTAGCTGGTGCTCATCACCGTTTCACACCCTACAAAACATACATTTATACAATTCCTAATTTTTTAACAAACTCCTGAGTCCACGTACTTTTGCGTCCATTCGTTTTATAACCTGGAAATGAAATATGGAAAATGCGGTTTCTTCTTTAATGGTTCAAACACTGATGAATAGAATAAGCAGACACAAACTATTTTTCATTATTCAAAATTCGTATTTGTTCGTATTATTCATATTATGATCTTAATTTTTCATGCCTAAAAACATGTAGCCTATGAAATACTCGTTACATATTTCTTTGCAAATAACTGTATCCTGGGCAAGTTCTACAGGAGTGCTAAAGGGAACGAAACAAAAGCAAGAGAAGGTCAGTTAAAGCAAAGACAAGGGACTTTGGTTAAAGCTAGAAATAGGATATACTGGCAAAACATTTTCCAAATGCTCCAGTGTGTATTTGTGTTTGAGCCCTGGAGGTTTCTATTTTCAACGTGTTTTGTAGCACTGATCAATAGCCAGTCACTGACATTTTCTGTTGATTTCCTGAGTAGCCAATCTTTTAAGTTTTGTGTGTATGGTTCTAATTTCAATTTTGGCTTTCAGCATAGCATTTAAAAATACAATAACCATTCTATTTTTCATTTTTTTCCCCTCATGGTTAAAAAAATGAAAAACGAATGTTGGCGAGTTGTGGCCTAATGGTTAGAGAGATGAATGACCAGCGCTCCCTTTCACCTTCAATACCATGAATGAGGTGAGACCCTTGAGCAAGGCACTGAACCCCCAACTGCTCCGCAGGTGCCACAGCAATATGGTGTGTTCGCGGTGTGTGTGTGTTTGTTCAACCCGATCTCATGAAAGTGCATATAAATAGTACGCCAAATAAAAACAAAAACATGTGGTATTGATATGCAAAAATGGACTTTGGCATGTATATGCTACGCAATGGGAATGATTAGGGTTGTGGGGTAGATGCATCATATGCACGCCAACAAATTTCGTATCATATGCACGCGAAAACTGCGTATTATATGCATGCCAAACACAATTTTTCATTTTTGTATCAATACACGAGTTTTCGTTTTTATTTGGTGTACTATTTATGCGCATTTTCATGAGACCGGGCTCATTTGTTCACTGTGTGTGCACTTGGATGGGTTAAATGCAGAGCACAAATTCCAAGAGGGTCACCATACTTGGCTACACGACATGTCCTCCTTCTATCGCGGTTACACGCTCAACCCAGATAGCACATGTACGTCTGCAAGATGTCTGTTAAAGATCTCTTGATCTGGAAAGCATCTGCTGTCTAGAAACATCTGGCAGACATCTTTCAGATGTCAGTTTTACATACACTCTGAATCACAGACATCTTAAAGACATCTAATAGACGTCTATTTGACATCTAAAAGGAAACATCCTATAGGCGTATTGCAGATGAGCAAACACCCTAAAAAATACATCTTGCAGATGTAAATGCAGACATCAAATAGACGTCTCTGAGATATATATGTTTCTGACTGCTGTCAGAGGCGTGTGCACGTGAAGAGAGAGCTCATAGAGCGCGAGACTACTGAACAGAGTTATTTTTGCTGCTTTATAGGCCTTGAACGGTTGAAATGCACACACTTGTATGTGCCGAAATGCCTGTTTTTGCAAGTATCTTTGTAAAAACAGTAATTTAGGTCTTAAGTGAAAGCAAACAGCTGAGAAAGAAAACAAATGTTTAACAGAATATTGGATCCGGGCAGCTCTTAAAATGACAGCAGTCCAATATTCCTGCGTAATAATCAATTTTCATTTCAGATACAACATACCATTATAAAATTCAATGGATTATCAAAATTAAGACAACACAAAGAACGTATCTTTTCAGGAAATTATGTAACTAAATATGGCTAAAAAAAACCTTTGCACATCTTAATTTTGCAAAATATGTAAAGCAGAAAGTTTCATAGACACATGTGTAAATGTTTCAAATGTGTCAGTTGTATACACAAACTTTACGTATACTGATAAACTGTTGGCAGGTCATCTCCTTGTCAAGCGGGTCGATTTGAAACTGTTTTAAATCAGATTACAAAGCTACCACAAAGCTACTAGCATGAGTTAGGCTATCTGTTAGCCCTTATCTGTTCAAAAATTAATAATTAAGGTAAAATAATTACAACTCGAATTCCGGAAATGTTGGGACGTTTTTTAAATTTGAATAAAATAAAATCTAAAAGACTTTCAAATCATATGAGCCAATATGTTATTCACAATAGAACATAGATAACATAAATGTTTAAACTGAGAATTTTTTACAATTTTTATGCTTTTCTTATATCTTAAATTGTTCTACTTAATAAAATGCGTAACAGAGACATTTTTTAATATATAATTAATAAGGTTTATGAATACTGTAAATTAATAAAGCAATAATAAAACAATTTAACAAAACTAATAAAACAATAACTCACACATGCAAGCATAAAATGGGACAGCATCACAACAAATGTCTTTGTTCTCGTTTCACAATCTGTAAATACATCATTTAGTTAGTTAGTACATTGTCCCACCTTCTGATATGCAGGCAACTTACAATAAAGTCACAATTCATAGTTTCAATTTCTTTTCCTTTGCCATATAACATGCTTTGAATCATGAACTACATTACCCAACATGCACCGCCGATTATAGGCGCACATTTCATTCTGTGCAGCAACGAATTAACCACTAATATCATCACAACGGAATGAAATAAAACTCATATTAATATTAACAAGACCCAACATTCTTATGAAAATGAACATAGGACATAAATTGATACTTCAAATGTTGTATTGTTCCTAGAAATATCACACCATCGCACGTTTCAACCAAAACAGTTTATGGGTCAATGACATATAAGGATTTTCGACAAGCAAACTTGAGATTTTTCAAATACAAAAAATAATATCTATTGCAAGTGTTCAAACATTAAGAATGTTGTGTGCATATAAATTCATATTAAACTTTTAAATTAAGTGATTTTAGTGTTTTTTTTTTCATTTAGGTGAACTGACCATAGATTTAAAAAATGTCAGGTGGTGCGACCGTGATTTATCTTAAAATTAATCAATTTCCTTAACATGTATAACATTTTTTATAAGTTCTAAGTAATTAAAGTGTTTAGAAACAAAGTATTTACAGTTTGAGTTTTTGAAAACAATTCTCATTTTTGTTCTAAAGTATAGAATTAAAATAATTATTTACAAAAACTCAAAAAATGTAAATACTTTGTTTCTAAACACTTTAATTATTGAGAACTTTAAAAAAAAAATGTTATGCATGTTAAGGAAATGAATTAATTTTAAGATAAATCACGGTCGCACCACCTGACATTTTTTTATTCATCTAGATGAAAAAACACTGAAGTCACTTAATTTAAAATTCTAATCTGAATTTATATGCACACAACATTCTTAATGTTTGAACACTTGCAATAGATATTTTTTTTTATTTGTCGAAAATCCTTATACGTCATTGACCCTTATACAAAGTGTTAAACACGTACAACCTTTAATGTTTACACACAACAGGGTTAACAACAGTAATACCTAAATATTTTGTTCTGATTTCATTGTTACGTCTATTTAATATGCTCTAGGAACATTTGTGAGTTGTCCATTAACAGAGACATACCTCTCTTCAGAATGTTTCACGCAGACTGAAGAGTGCAGCACACCAGGGAAATATACCATTAACCGATAAGGGGTTATTCCACATCAGCAAGACGAAAGAACATAAAACATTCCTTTAAACAAACACATGCAGTACAAGGAAGGATTATAATGTTTGCTAAACACCAAGATTAAATGCGGTGTAAAAAAGTCGCAGTTTCCATTCTGTATAAATTTTATATATAGTCCCAACCCCTCCCCCATATTGAAATAATGAGTCATCCCTTACCCAGTCTTTCTGCACCTGGTTAAGAAACAAAGTTTTTCTTAAAGCAATGAACAATGTTTGATGAATTATAACACGTTTACACCATTACACAGATTTATACAGAAGATATTTTATTGCTTGATACATTATCGTGTCATGTTTGGTGAGGACGCGATGTCACACCTGAAAGTGCTGGATCTGAAGATGATCTACTGTACTGACTGTGAATCTTTTTATGACCCCTTAGATTAGATGAATGAGTGAAACTCTTCCCGCATATAGTGCAGTGATACGGTTTCTCTCCAGTGTGAATCCTCTCATGTGTTTTCAGGGTTTCTGACCGACTGAATCTCTTGTCGCAGTGTGAACACTTGTAAGGTTTCTCTCCAGTGTGGATCCTCTGGTGCCGTTTCAAATCTTCAGCTGTAATAAAAGTCTTCTCACACTCAAAGCACATATGACATCTCACACCATTATGTATCTTCTGATGTTCTTTTAAATTTTGCAGGTGTGAAAAACTCTTTTCACAGAAAGAACATGAATGTGGTTTCTCATTTGAATGAACTATCAGGTGATTCTTCAGGTTTGAAGCCCACAAAAATGTTCTTCCACATTGATCACATTCATACAGTTTTTCTCCAGAGTGGATGTTCATGTGGTTCTTAAGAGTTGATGATCGGGCAAAACTCTTTCCGCACTGATCACATGTGAATGGTTTCTCTCCAGTGTGGATCCTCATGTGAATTTTGAGAATTTTATTGCTTGTCAAACTTGTTCCACACTGATTACATGTGAACGGTTTCTCTCCAGTATGAACTCTCATGTGAATATTAAGATTATATTTGCGTTTCAAACTCTTACCACACTGAGTGCAGGTGAAAGATTTCTCATCTCTTCTTTTCTTTAAATCTCTCTGTTTGGTTTGAGAGTGACTAAAAGGTTTTTCTCCAGTTTTGACATGATGTTTCTCCTCTTTATTCTGTTCTTCATTCTCCTTGTTTTCTTCAGTCAACTCTGAAATTTAAGTAAAAAACATTTAATCTTCAGTAAATCATAAAAAAAAAAATCATGAAAAAAACCCCTGAGAAATGTGAAAAGGACAAATGTGAACCCTGATGTAACAGTGGAAAATAGGCAATTGCTACACATTTTTTAAATGCATTTTTATGACCTTATATGACCCTTGAACTTAATTTAAAATAAAAATACCCAGTTTATAAAAAAATGTCCTTATTATTTTTGCTGCTTAAACTAAATTCTTGCACAGCTCTATATATTTTTCCTACTACAGCAAACCAAAATCTGACAAACTGTTTGAAGCTTTATAACCTTATTGTTGTTCAGTCTCATTGATGAAGGATCAAGAATAAACACCAACCTGTTTGTTCTTCAGTGTGTTTCATTCTGCAGGGTTCTGGATCTCTCATGTTCTCTCTGTCCTTCAATAAACTCTGTCTCTGCAGATTTCACTTCTTCCTGATGCTCTGATGCTCGTCTTCACTTGTAGACTGATGGGAATATTCCAGCATTTATTGCTGAACTGCAGTGGGAGGAGCTTCACTGAAAGCGTGATTGTTGTGGGAGAAGCTTCACTGTCAATCAATAATAGATCAGTTACTTATTTACTTTTTATACTAATTCACACATTTTAAGCATTTATGTTTACCTATCATCTATATATCTAGTACTGTAAGTTTGTCGATTAATTTTACAGTGTTTTATACCAACTTAATTCTATTCAAGTTTCAATTAAATTTATTTATATAGCACATTTAAGCTAGCACGGCTGACCAAAAACATAAAACAAAAATCACAAACCTTTTCCTGTTTTTGTTTTTTTATAAGGATTTTATCCACATATTTCATTCCTAAATTAATTAATAAGCAAGGAAATATATATATATATATATATATATATATATATATATATATATACACACACACACACACACATACATACATACACACACACACACACACACACACACACACACATAGGTTATATCTTAGTGTGTATGTATGTACATACAGTGCCCTCCATAAGTATTGGAACAGTAAAGACAAAATTGCTCTGCTGGCTGTGGAGTCAAGACATTTGCAAATATGATTAAAAGATGAATATGAAACAAAACTACAGAATGTCACATTTTATTATTAGCCGATTCAACACATACATGTTTTACCAAATAAGAAGGACCGTACTTTTAGAGTTCATCCCACTCATTGGTGTGAGCATAAGTATTGGGACAGTTGAATTTAAGACAGTTGTAAAAGATTAAAAGCTATTATTTAGTCGCAGATCCCTTGGAATCAGAACAGTGAGTCTGCGACCCATAGACATCACCAGACTCTTGGTCTCATCCTTTGAAATGCTTTTCCCAGCCTTTAATGCAGCCAATTCCAACTGCTGCTTGTTTTGGGGAGTTTATTCTCCTCTTCAGCTGGTGAAAATCATGTTCAATCGGATTTAAATCTGGAGATTGATTTGAGCAATCTAAGACTTTCCATTTCTTTGTCCTGATAAACTCCTTGACTGAACTGGCAGTGTGTTTTGGATCATTGTTCTGATGCAATATGAAGTGCTTTCTGATGAGTCTTGTGGCAGTTTATTGAAGATTGGTAGCCAAGATGTTTCTGTACCCTTCCAAATTCATTCTGCTTCTGTCATCATACATTAAGTCATCATTAAAGTTGAGAGGGTCTGTTCCAGAGAGAGCCATGCATGCCTATGCCATGACACCACCTCCACCATGCTTTACAGATGAGACTGTATACTTGGGATCATTTGCACTTCACTTTTTCTCCACATTTTTGCTTTCCCATCACTCATCTTTTCACATCACTCATCGGTCCATAAACTCAGTTCTAAAACTCTACTGGCTCACCTTTGTGCTTTTTTGCAAACTCGAATCTTGTCTTTCTGTTTTTGGTGCTGGTCAGAGGTTTGCATCTTGCTGTGTAGCATCTGTAATTCTGTGTCAAAGTCTCCTGAGGACAGTAGATTGTCAGTGCATCACCCCAGCTTTCTGGAGGTTGTTGGTGATTTTTACAGACACAGCTTTTATGATTTGTCTGTCATCAACTACTGTTATTTTTCTCAGCCGATCAGGTCGTTGTTGGTTGCTGGTGTCGCTGGTGGTTTCCAGACTCTTGATTTCTCCATGCCCTTTGTTTTAGCTATAGCTCTAATTGAGTTCGTCCTTTTCTTTTAGCATCCAAATTGCTTGCTTTCCTCTCAAAGTCAGCTCCTTCGTCTTCATCCTGGTTTGTGTGTCGTCATCATCGAATGCAAGACTCAGAATGCAGAAGTAATGGATATAACTGATACGACATATTCCCTGCTTTTAATAACTAAATAATTAATGCAACAGGACACAGCTGATCACTTAGAAAGACCCGTGAAGCATCTGTTCCAATACTTATGCTCACGCAGATAGAGGGATGAAACTCTAAAAGTGCTGAACTTCTTAGCTGGTAAAACATCTATGTGTTGAATCACCCAATAATAAAATGTGACATTCTGTAGTTTTGATCATATTCATCTTTTAATCATATTTGTAAATGTCTTGACTCCACAGCCAACAGAGCAATGTTGTCTTTACCGTTTCAATAATTTTGGAGGGCACTGTATATATATATATATATATATATATATATATATATTAGGGCTGTCAACATTAACGCGTTAAAACATGCGATTAATCTAAAAATTTTAATATTTAGGATATATTTACGTTAATATTTTTTTAACGCAAATTAATCGTTTGATAAAGTTTGACCCCAAGTTAACGCTATCGCAGTACAGAAGGTTGTAGTTTCTTGCATCCCAATGTGCATATAGGCTATCCATGCTAAATTCTATGTGATATTAGTCATTTTCAATACTATTTAGGGCAGATAGGGTGGATAGTATGCACATTGGGATGCAGAGATTGTGTGATAATGAGGCACTGGGCTAGACAAAAGTGAAGCAAACGCGGAGTGAGAGAGCGAGTGTGTCCGAGAGAGAGAGAGAGAGAGAGAGAGAGAGAGTGCGACAGTGCGCGAGAGATACGTATACTCATATGTGATAAGGGTACAGCGAACCAGTGTTGCCAGGGTTTTCCTGCACAATTGGGCTATTTTGAAATTACAGAGCCATGGGTTGTGGTTTTTTGGGCTACTTTTATAATGTACTGCGGCCGCCCAAAGTGTATATATACACACATGTGATCGCAAAAGGAAGTTATTACAAACACTCAATGGTGGTTTAAAGTGAGTTTTGAGAAAAATTGTACTATTAATCTCATAAATTGTCTTATGTATCATGATGCTAATGTTAGCTCTAATGCACCAGAACAGGTCCAATTATTCTTCATAATGCATTTTGTCTTAATACTTCACATAATGTCGCAAGAAAATGTTTTGTTGTATTTATTTAGAAATACTTTTGATAATAGTTGGGTAAATGTATACTGGGATTGAAGCGATGTGGCTTGGTAAACGTTTTATTGCCAGTATAAAGGCTGATAATGGCTGAATAAAAACAAAAGAATAATAAGGATTATGTCTCATACCTGGCGGAGGAGTGAAAGGTTCAGTTTCCTTAAACTAGTTTGTCATGCATTTCTTTATTTCGACACATTTACAGGTAAATCCTAGTATTTTAAATTTGCTATTAATCGTGATTAATCACAGTCCATGACTGTGATTAACGTGATTAATTTTTTTAATCGATTGACAGCACTAATATATACATACATACACACACACACACACACATATATATATACATATTTATATGTTTATCACAGATTAATGAATAAATGCTGTTGTGATAGTCACATTTTGTAATGTCACAACAGCTGATTGTGTCATTTGCTGAAATCTGTTGACACCAATAAAATGAGCTTAATGTGGCAATTAACAGATCTGAAGTCATCAGCATAATGGAGGTGGTGAACACAGGATCTATTGACATATCAAGTACAGAACAGATATTCAAAACCAAGTATAGAACTGAAATGCAAACCAGTTTGTTGAGATTGCATTTTAAATCCACAATCTTTAAAGTGGCTGGTCGCTTTGGCTCCCTCTAATGGACGAGGTTGAATCTAATAGTTTAAACTGATCTATTGTTCCTCAGTCATTTTTGAACAAAGGGTCTTTTGAGATTGTAGCAGATGTGAACACTGACATGAAATAAAGAGGATTTTCAGCAGCTGATAATATTGATGAGACTTAGACTATAAACACTCATTAAACAAACAGCAGATCATCTCACTTTTCATATTTGTGAGTAGAAACTGATTATTTGCATATTTGTTGAAAGACTATAAAACTGCTCTATATGATTATTTCCCATAAAATGACACAGAATATATCAGTAATATATAGACAGACACTAATAACATCACTTACATCAATCAAAATGTTTGCATACTGATCTAAATATAGTTAGAAATGCTAATAACTGCATTCATAGCAATAAAGTAACTAGATAACCAACACATCTTTTTGGTATGTCCAGAAACTGACCAATTATAAAACCTTTAAAAATGAAGAGCATTCAGTACCAGCAACATTATCACTCCAAACATCAAAAGAATCATACAATTAACAAATAAAACACAAATTCGCTCAGATCTGAACATTTTCCCTCACGTGCTCGTCGCCTGCTGTGATAAAGGTTTTAGTCAGCAAACACAGAAAGAAAACAATTCAGAAAACTTTGACTGACTGACTGACCTCTTTGACTGTTGCTTAAATAAACGGTTAAGCGTGTTTTACAATAATGTAAATACGTGAAGTACCGCGGCGCGAACTGCTTACCTCACGAGACTCGACGCTGGCTGAGCGCGCGCGAGAGTGATGACGTCATTACAGTGTTGCCAAGTCCGCGCTTTTCCCGCGGCATTGAGCTACTTTAACGTACGGGTTTTAATGGAGGACCTCCCTCGAAACGCAATTGGGCGGGGTTTGTTGTGAAATACTGGCAACCCTGACAAAATTCCAAAAGGAAGTGAGCATCCCTGTGCCCTACTCCCTTCAAAGGGCAGAGCCTTTGAAGTGTGTTCTTTGAAGGGTGTAGGGCATTACTGTCTATAAGTTATACAAGTAGAATTATGTCGAGTTATATAAAAAGAATTATGTCGAGCTCTGGGTAATGCATCTACTCCTGCAAACCATTAATTAAGCACAAGGAGCTCGAAAAGTCAAATGTAAGGATGTTCCCTGAAGCTGTAAGTGCTGTCTAGGGATTTCTAATCATTAAGTTAAAAAAAAAGGAACAAGAACCAGTTTTTCTATTTTTGAGAGCAAAATGACTCTTTTATTCAAAATAAGCATTCGATATCCATTCATTGAGATTTTATGGTCACTTCCCCAATTTTTCTATTAGGGCCGGAGTGGGACTCATTTTCAGCCCTGGAGTTTCATGCCTTAGACCGCCCACTTTAGTTCATGTCTGACTTTAAAATAATGTAATTAAATATAATATTATATATATATATATATATAAAATAATTACTACATTATGATTATATTAAATTATAATAATTTATTAATTTAATAAATAATATTTATTATTAAATCCCCATGAGAAATATTCAAAACTAATGCACTACAGAAATTGCAAAGTTAAGACATGACCATTGGACAGCAAAATGCTGACTGGGACAGCGGGGTCAGAAAAAAAAACAGGTGGAGAATAAAAGACACATTAACTGCAAACGTATTCAATTATTGTGAAGAATTAGGTGTAAAACCATCAGAAAAAATTTAGTCTCCAGCGCCACCATTTTCCAGAACTGCAACCTTCCTGGAGTCTCCAGAATTACAATGTGTCAGATTCTCAGAGACTTTGCTTGGGTAAAAAAAAAAAAAAAAAAAAAAATCCTAAAAATTACCCTCACTTAATATGAATAACATGCTGAAGTATTGTGAAATACATAAAGACTGTTTTTTTTATAGGCTTTATAGACAGATAAATTGAGAGTGACTCCTGAAGGATCAGCACTCTTGTGCCACTGTTTGAAGAATTTATCTTCCAGAATCTGGCAGTAAGTTTTAGGAGCTCATTTTTAGTCCATCTCCTATCCTGAAAAGTCTGTCTTGCAGGATTGACTAAAAATGAGCTCCTAAAACTTACTGTCAGATTGCAAATGAACTAACATACTATCTTTGTAATTTAAAATAATAATAATATTTATTTACCACTTGTAGTACACTTGAACCCATCTTTCATACATCTTAAGTTTATTTTAAGAAGTACTAAATAATCATTTTTAGTATATTAAGTACAAAATTAGTGCGTGAAAACAGAGCACTTTAAGTACATTATGGACATGTTCTTTCTTTTTAACCTGGGTTAAAAAAACAGTTAAGTGTGTATAGTCTAATAGCTTGAACATGTTCACCTCACCTCAGGAGACTGGACGCTGCATTAAGCAGTTAATTTAGTCAAAATCATCATATACATACATATCAACTGTAGTAACAATAAACTCAAACTTATTTGTATAATTACTCACCGATATTAAGGAATTGCGTGTCAGCCGTGGTCTTAATGCGGGAAAACAAGATGGCCGTCGATCAGAAAATTCTTAAACCGAACCTCGACGACGTCAGTGGTCACGTGATTTTCACAGAACGCAAAATTCTTTTGATGTGATGCAAATACTTTAAATTACACCAACAAAATAAAGGAGGAGTTAGAATTAACTTCTCTTAGAAGTGTTACAGCCTCTTCTTAGCTTCCTGACCAAGAATGGCTTTGTACATGTAAAAAACGTTTACTTTCAGAGACTTTAACTATACAAAACAATACTTTTTGAGTTGATTTGAATCCCACAGATGAAACTACTGAACTTTAAGATGAACTTTAATCACTGTGAAAACTACAGAAGATGTTTCTTTTTCCTGCTGCATGTTAGGGCTGATTAGGACAGATTTATACAAGAGGTTTTATTGCTCAATGCATTATTGTGTTACGTTTAGTGAGGATGGGGCATCTGAAGATGATATTATTGTGACTGATATGGTTAGCTTTCTTGTGATTTTAGATTTCCTAACTAAATGAATCTCTTGTCGCAGTGTGAATACTTGAAAGGTTTCTCTCCGGCCTCTGGTGCTGTTTCAAATGTTGAGCTGTTAAAATTAAGTCTTTTACTTGGTAGCACTGGTGCTCCCAGCTTCAAAAAGTTATAAGCACCAGCAAAAATGAAAACCTTCAACAAATCAAAACCTGATCTTGAATTCCGATGGGCAAGCAAATGGGCTGATTCTGATTGCTGTTTTATATCTATTTTATTTTTTTTAAGCAAAAAGGCAAGAGAGAATGAAAATGAGTACATGAACATGGTTTATTTGCTCTATTACAGGCCGAACTCTCTGTAGCTATTTAAATTTAGAGACAACCACTGCATTTCAATCACGATCCAAACAAAGATGAAGCATACAATTTCAAAATCTGAAGCAGAAACAGAACGGCCTGACTTCAGCTTAGTGAAATTAAACTATGTAAAACATTTGCACAAAACAAAAACATCAGACGGGCTGAATGATAACACAAACTCACTCTCTGCCAGCAGGTGGCGCTTACGGATCAGCAGCGATACAGCATTTCTTTGGTTCCCGCTGCAAACAAAGCAGTGCATGCATTTATAAATACCACTTTAATATGTATTATAGTAGGGCTGGGCGATTTATCTCATGCAATATGCATGCGCATCTCGTCAGTAAAACCGGCTCCTTGATTAGCGGTAAATCCCCATCACCTGTTTTCAAATGGAGCGGCAGTTAATACACGGGACCGTAGTTCACTGAGAAGCTACGCAATATCGCGTTCATTATCAAAGGCGATTCATCTGCGATAATGAACGCGATATTGCGTAGCTTCTCAGTGAACTACGGCTCCGTGTATTAAACGCTGCTCCATTTGAAAACAGGTGATGGGGATTTACCGCTAATCAAGGAGCCGGCTTTACTGACGAGATGCGCATGCATATCGCATGAGATAAATCGCCCAGCCCTATATTATAGAGAGGTAAGATGGGGATATATTCATATAAACCACACCCCTAATTCAGTATTTAAGATTTTCTTCTAATACCTTGCTCACCGTGAACAGTGACCTGCTCTGCCTACCACAGTATTATCTCCTCTATCTCATCTATGCATCCGTCTTCAGGGTCTCTGGCCTCTGTTAATGCCCATTGACAGACTTCTGAACTGCTTCCACATAAAACATATGAATGTGGTTTCTCCTTCAAATGAACTTTCAGGTGCTTCTTCAGGCCTGAAGCCCACAGAAATGTTTTATTGCATTGATCACATGTATGCAGCTCCTCTACACTGTGGCTGTTCATGTGGTCCTTAAGGTGTGACGACTGTCTGAATCTCTTCCCACATTGATCACATGTGTATGGTTTCTCTCCAGTGTGGATCTTCATGTGAACCTTGAGACTCTGTTTGTATGCAAAACACTTTCCACACTGATCACATGGGTGCGGCTTCTCTACACTGTGGACGTTCATGTGGTCCTTAAGGTGTCCTTGTTGTCTGAAACTCTTCCCGCACTGATCACATGTGAACGGTTTCTCTCCAGTGTGGATCCTCATGTGTCTCTTGAGACTCTTCTTGCATGTCAAACTCTTTCCACACTGAGTGCAGGGGAAACTTTTCTGGTCTCTTCTTCTCAGTAAAGAGATACTTTCAGTCTGTGACTTGACATCGATTTTTCCATTTTTGACATGATGTTTCTCCATCTCCAGGTCTGAAATGAAAATTAAATAGACACATTATGAATCTTAAAAATCAGAGAGAAATATGAGGTGAAATGTCATAAAAGTGAACCTGAAAGTAGGGGCTACACAAGGTTATGATCATTTTGATGCATTTTTATGAATATGAACAAGGCACAATGATCTCCAAATTATAATTTTTAAAACATTACAGGCACAAACCCATGTTTTCCCGCTTTACCTCACCGACACACATGAGCCCGGTGGAGAGAACAAAGTTCTTCAGTAGTTGTGGAACTGCAGTGTGATGACTTGTGGCTTGTTTTTAATGTAAAGCCATGTGAGAATAAAGGGTTTTTATTTTTCCCTATATTTTTGAGTGCCTTGGCGAGGCGTTATGAGTTTAACATTTGAAGTTATTTCCATTTCTGACCAAAGCAAGTAGTAATTGATAACATAAATACACAAGCATGATTTTGGTTTTAATCTATCGTACATAAATAAAAATCACAAACATCTGCAATCAAGACTGTAAACAAAAAACAACAACAATGCCAGAATGAAGCCAGAATTGGCCCAGAGTCTGTTGTTATCTGGGAAGCCAAGTATAAGAATAATGTAAATTTGTTAAGCAAAGGTACAAATTTTTAAACGATTAATCACCTTTTTTTAAAAAAAAACACGCTAAACAAAATTTAATTTTATAATATAACTGCAGTATAAAATAATCATATATGCCTAGCAATAAACAAGCCAAAACAAATTAAAGCGAAACAGAGTAAAGTTGGGCTCATGTAGACTACCTCTCTCATTCGGCACAAATCCAAATGTTTCCATATTCGCGATGTATCTGAAGCTAAACTATTATTTATTAGGTAAACTAACTCACACTCATTCCAATATTGACAGAAAAAAAAAAAATAAAGGTGACCAAAAATGTACCACAGTGGACCAGTGCTTACACTGAACATCACGGATTGTAATACAGACTAGATTAGATTATAATAGATTGTGTTCGATCCAAGCATTCAGTTAGTTTTATAATGTTTGAGAAGTGTGTTGTGATTGTCAACAATTTTATATCGTCTAAACAGGAACTGTTGAGGTAAAGCGTCCCTGCCGATTTGTGAGTGGAGCAGGAGATGAAGAGCTGGTTTATTCACGATCAACCTTCTTTTTAACTCATTCAGTTCCTTTTAGGGCACAAAAGCAAAATAATTTGTTACCGTTAGTTTTCATGTGGATGACATGCAGCTGCATATACAGTATTATGTACAATATAGTATGCAGTGTTGCTTGGGTTTGTTTCACGCGAGACGCACATCCGCGAGAGACAAAGAAACTAGCCGAAAGAGACCAGCGCACCCGCGAAGGAGGAAGAGACACAAACATTTGTTCTTCATTTACGTTATGTTCATTTTGCAGAGTTTTAATTGTGCAATACAAATGTAAAAACATATCGCAATAAAAATAATAAGACTCTCTGTATTGTTCATTATACAAATTGCACAGGGAATACAAACGTGCCAACCTGTAATAAAACTGTCCCGAAACTTTTTGTAAACCTTGAAAATGTGCCATTTATGTGGGGAAAGTTAAAGGAACACACCACTATTTTTGAAAATAGGCTCATTTTCCAACTCCTCAAGAGTTAAACAGTTGACTTTTACCGTTTTTGAATCCATTCAGCCGATCTCCGGGTCTGGCGGTAGCACTTTTAGTGCAGCTTAGCATAGATATTACGCAGCGCCTGAAAGTAGTCCCCAGCTAGGTAACTAGTTATGATATAGCTGGGGACTTCTTTCAGGCACTGCGTAATATCATTGTGCCTGCTGCACCCATGGTATGGCAGCGAAGTTCCTTGATTATTACGCCGGAATGAGAGTACAGTTCCTAGCCATATCGGCCTAGAAAATCACAACTTTTCATTTTTCATCGGTCTTAGCACACGATGTAACTACAGAAGTGTCAAGCTTTAAATAGGAAAAATATAGAAACTCTTTGGTCATTTTTGAGCGTGATGCTAACGGGCTAATCTGATTCAATGATCTATGCTAAGCTAAGCTAAAAATGCTACCGCCAGACCCGGAGATCGGCTGAATGGATTCAAAAACGGTAAAACTCAACTGTTTAACTCTTGGGGAGTTGGAAAATGAGCCTATTTCCAAAAATAGTGGCATGTTCCTTTAACTTAAGCAGTGTATTTTAATTAATTTTATTTTTGTATTAATTTCAGTTTTCCCCTAAAATTTTTTCCATTCATTTATTAGTTTTTATATAAAAAACAACACTATTTCGTTATACAAAGTCTTTGTTGAATAATGAAAGAACTTGTGGGTTTAAACTTGAAGACTCAAAGACTGTGGTTAAAGCGCCACTTAGCGATAAAAGGCAATAAATACATGCAGCGGTAAAAGTATTATTCTGGCTGAGTACCATCTGTAGAGAGTCTCCCCAATATTATTTATTGGTTTAACTACGTTCATTCACAACAAGGTTTTTCTACTACAAACACTAAATTTGAAGAACTTCTCTAAGCTTTATATTCTTACTGTTCTTCAGCCTCATTGATGAAGGACCAAGAATAAATACCAACCTGTTTGTTCTTCAGTGTGTTTCATTCTGCAGGGTTCTGGATCTCTCATGTTCTCACTGAACTTCAATAAACTCAGATTTCACTTCTGACTGATGGGAATATTTTATTGCTGACCTGCAGTGGGAGGAGCTTCACTGAAGGCGTGATTGTTGTGGGAGGAGCTTCACTGAAGGTGTGATTGTTGTGGGAGGAGCTTCACTGAAAGAGAAGCAGATCTGCCAAAATTAAAGATAAATCAGTTACTGAGTTTATATTTTTACATTAATTCACACATTTTAACTATTGATGTTCACCTATCCATTCATCAAGCCATTCCGGATCAGCATAAGATCATCTCCCTTTTTATATCAGTATTTGTGGATAGAAACTGATTATCTGTAAAAGGATATTTGCTGAAAGACTACAAAACTGCTCTATTAAAACATGATTATTTTGCATAATATGACACAGAAGGAATAACAGACAATATAAAGATAGTGACACAACATATTGATAAACCATTATATTTTTTTGCATAAGTCTAAAAACATTTTTAGAATTCCTGATAACTTCATTCACAGCAATTAAATAATTAGATCACTACATATTTTTGATATGTCTGAAAAATCAACTTCATATATTCACTGAGGCTCAACAAACAGCGAAACAATCAAACAAGCAAAGGCTACATAAAAAAAGACAAATACGCTCAGATCTTAAACAAATTTTCCTCACATACTCGTTGTCTGCTGCAAGTATTTTAATCAGCAGAGGCCGAAATAGCGCTGTACCCGACGAAAACAAGGCAGAAATGACCCTTAAATAAAATGTGTTTGGTTGTGCAAACACATGAAAGCAGCGTGGATGACCAAACTCGACGCTGGCTGAGCGTGCGTGCGTGCGTGGTGACGTCATCACCGAGAGCCAAGCTCAGCGGCGTTGTTGCCAAGTCCTCGGTTTTCCCGACGGACGCCCACTGGAACGCGATAGTTTTGAGTAGCAATTGTGCGGGTCTTCTTATGAAAACCTGGCAACCCTGCTCAACGGTAGTTCATCAAAAAATCACCAAAATACGTTTAAAACCACAAAACATCTATATAAAACAACATAGCAAAGAAACATAAGGGCAAAAGTTACTGATGCAGACGGACAGACAGTCATGTGTAGGGTGAATTATAGTTTATTAGGCAATTAAAACGCTTTATTGAGAAATTTTAAACAGAATCTCGCAAAGAAAACTTATTTAACATCATGGCTTTCAGATATATATATATATATATATATATATATATATATATATATATATATATATATATATATAAATGCTGATTCAAATAGAATCAGCAGACAATAAAAGTTGCTAATAAAATGTAGGAAGTAAAAATCATGCATTAATATACGGGTAACATTTACTCAAATACTACTCTAAGTAAATAAAAAAAAATAGCTAAGTAAAAGTGAAAACTAACTTGATCTCTCCTTATTTATTTACAAGTAGGGATGGGTATAAGGTTTTAATGGTATTACTACTCTTATGATACTGATTATCAATCTGGTACTTTGACAGTTTTCTTATCAGTAATTTTTTATCTATTTATTTATTTATTTTTTACAAAACAAAACAAAACAAAAATAAAAAAAATAAAATAAAATGGCTTTGTGATATGATGCTGTAAAATAAATAATTTATAGCAAAGAAATGTACCAGTTTAAAAGCATTTCTAGAGGCATTCCCTTACAGAACATTTATGTAAGACAATAATACAATAAGAAAACAGAAACAAAGCACAAACAAAAGAACAAAAAATATATAAATAAAACAAACATACAAATGAAATAAACAATGCAAGTTTTTCAGTAAGGTCTAACAGCAGTATTCCGGTAAATAATAGCCTACAAAAGAAACTGAATGAATGAATCAAATGTAAAATCAGCATCAGACTTGCTGGCGTCACATGAAAATATCTCTGATTTTATGGTCCTAAATGTGGACAATGGGGCCTCCTGTGTAATTCAGCTTCTTGGTCAGTTTCAGTTCTGGTCACATTATCACAGTCTGATTCACTACTGAGTAATCCTGAGATCCTACTGAGTAATGTTTGGACTTTAATGGAGGAACAAATGCGCTGTGAGGGAAAGGTAGATGGAATGCAGAACAATAATCACTTTACCTCAAATATTTTGTTTTCATAATCACTGGAAGCCAAACTCAAAATCGAAAATAAAATTAGATTAGTCTCAGCTTCTTTCATCACCCCCGAAAGAAAAATTGCAGTGCTTTAAAACTATAGGACAGGAAGAGCTAAATAAAGTTATCACTGCTTCTAAAATAACATCATATTTATTAGATACCCACTAAATTACTGAAAGAGTTGTTACCTGTTGGTTATGTCCCAAAACCATTCAAGCTGGTGTTAATAAGTTATTAAGCCTCTTATTAAGAAACCACAACTAAACCCTACTGAACTGGCAAGATGTCTATGAAGAATTTCAGTCAGGTTTCAGGCCCAGAAGCACAGAAGCTGCACTTACAAATGACTTGCAGCCTTAGTCTGACACAAAAAGCATCTCATTACTAGTTTTACTTGATCTTAGTGCTGCATTCAACACTATAGATCATGACATATTCATAGGTCGATTACTAAACTATATGGGTATTCAAGGGCAGGCTTTAAGATGGTTTAGATCCTTCCTGTCTGACTGTGTTAATTTAAATGGGGAATCATCTCAATTAACGCCAGTAAAGTATGGAGTGCCATAAGGATCTGTCTTAGGCCCTCTGCTATTTTCAGTATGTGTTGCCCCTTGGTAACATTATCAGAAAATATGGGATTAGTTTCCTTTGTTATGCTCATGATACTCAACTACATATTTCAACAAGAGCTGATGACACTCTTATATTACCTAAGCGAACAGAGTGTGTTAAAGATGTAAAAGATTAGATGACCAATAATTCTCTGATTAAACTCAAATAATATATAGATATTACTTATTGCACCAAAAAACAGTACATTAGACCCCTGCGCGGGACTGTTGAAGTTAACATCCAGAATAACAGGCTTTAAACATGATTGCGTTTAAATAAAATAAAGTAGGCCTAATACTAAACCAAAGCACCACATGTTACAAAAACATTGGGTATTTTTTTTTATTAGCGTTATAAAACATTAACCGTTAAAACAAAGCCGGCACCTCCGTTTTTAAACATACTGCATGATACACACGCACCAAACGATTAACTAAACAAACAGTTTAAGTAAATAAGCCAAAGCACAATATGAAATAACTTTAACTTATTAAATCAATAAACACATAGAACTTAGAAAATAGCTATGTCGCCTCAGGGCAGAGGTGCCAGATTTATGTCCTTTGTAAACGAACACTTTTGCACATTTATCGCAACTTACGAAGTTTAACTCTTTCCCATTTTTTTCAGTGACAACTGAGAATTGTTTCCAGATGTCTGACTTGCCTTGCTTTGCTTTTGTCAAGTAAAAAGCCGCTTTAATTTTCTTTTCATCTTCATGTGTTGACTCCATTTCATTACATGCCAAATCCCACCATTCCCCGCGAGATTTGCGTTGGGTCCCACGGGTCCCCAGATAGCAAAATTCCTAAGGCCCAGATCAGGCCCACACCTGACAATTTCATCTGGCCCACATACTGCGTGGAATGATGGCACTTGGGCGGTCCGCTCCTGTTTGCTAGATTTGGGCGACAAGTAAGCCAAAGGAAGGCCCAATGTCAGGCATGAATAAACCAAATAAAGCAGAACTGGACCAAATCAGGGCCACATTGATTTTAATTCTGGCCCAGATCTGGCCCAGATCCAACACCTTGCTCTGGCCCACTTACTGTAAAGAATGATGGCATTTGGGCGGTCCTCTCCTGTTTGCCAAATATGGGCCACAAGTAAGCCAAAGGAAGGCCCAATGTCAGCCATGAATAAACCAAATAAAGCAGAACTGGCCCAAATCTGGGCCACATTGATTTTAATTCTGGCCCAGATCCAACACCTTGCTCCGGCCCACATACCATGTGGAATAATGCCATTTGGGCAGTCTGGTCTTGTTTGCCAGATTTGGGCCTCAAGTAAACCTTAGCATTGTTGCATGTAAGCCAACCAAATAAACCAAAACCGGCCCTAATGTGGGCCACAGCTGATTTTTATTCGAACCCTGGTCTTCCCCACAAGCTGCATGAAATGGTGGCATTTTGGCAGCGGTTCACAAGCAGGCCACTGCACAGCCACATTTTAGCTAATAATGAACCAAATAAACCATAAATATACATTATTTTGGCCACACTAAGCTTTAAGTGAGTTATGCATCAGCAATACTTTAAAGAGAAATTTAAAAATGTCTTCCCTAAATGTTCAAATATGTTCCAGAAACATGTCCTACTTGGTAAAAACATCCTGACACAGGTTTTGCACAAGCAACAGTTCCAATACTTTAAAATATGTCTTTCACAAGTTTGAACCTAAATGATTCTCGCTCAGACTCTACCTACACAGTAAGTCTTTAAGTGTCACGGCTGCGCTGTATTAAAGAGCACACGATGAAGATGAAAGGTTACACAATGTAGCATAAGAAGGCCAGCAGTGCTGTATCATTGCCTTAAGTGGCCCACATCCGCATGCTATCTGGGTCCCGCAGGAGCCCAAACCCAATGCAGCCCTCTACTGCGCACATCCTCAGAAGTGAAGTCAAATCATTGCGGCTGCAGTTTAGCTCATAAACCCTGCCCTCTGCATGTAAACAAATAGAGCGTAAGACAAACCAAAAAAAAAAAAAAAAAATTTAATTACACTTCAAATAAATGTTTCCTAAAGATGGTTTGCGTCATTTAGGTAGTTCCTATCACGCTGATGTATGTTGAAGTGTTCTGTTTTTTTGTTTAATAGAATTTGTTTTAATTAGTTATTTCATGTTATAAATACTGGGTTTGATGTCATGACTGACAGCTGTGATTTCCCCAGTTCTTCTGAGTAAAGCAGATAAGGACACCTTCGTGAGGAGACTGAAGTTTTAACTTTTACTTTTCTATAACTGTGTTGTTTCACAAAATGACTTGAAAGCCCAAAAATTCAATTATAGCCTAATAGTTTATGGATTTTAGATGCCATGAAAAATATGAAATCATATATTTTTGATGCAAACAGAATCAGCAGAAAATAAAAAGAGACAATGAAAGCTGTTCACGGAATTATTAAGTTTTTAATTCTTTGTGGAGCAACTAAAAGAAGTGAGTAAAAGCAGAAACAAATGAGACAGGTCTGTCTCTTTACTGACTTACAAGATCTTGTAGGAAATCTTCTCTCTTTTTCCAGAAGCCAGAATCAGACTTCACTGGTGTAGTGGAGAAAAGTCTTCTCAGTCTTGCAGGAATAATGTCCAGTTCCAGAAGTCAAAACAAGATGTTTTAAAGATAACTTTTTTCTTTAACCCTCTTCAGCTGCCCAGAGGTCCCAGAGGCATATTACATTACATATGAGCTGCCAAGTTTTTAATAATCAGACAGTGAACCCATTACTCATTCTTGCAGCCTCCATACACAATCTCAGTCACATAAGCCATAAGGCTTGTAAAATACATCTAACATTCATAATATTAAAACAACTTCTACAAATGTCTTCTATAGGATAGATAAAATATTTTTGAGATGGTTAGATGTTCCTGTAGAAAGTCCCACTCACAACTTATACCATTTTTTTTTTCAAACTCCTCCTAGGCCGTATGTCCAATTTGCATTTGCATGTTTCTGAGGGCGTCCCATAATGACTAATTGGCCAGTATCTTGTGAATACAAAGTCCAAACTTCACAAAGCATGGTATGCATAGAGAACACGATATTCTTAGAAACAAGCCAAGTTTAATGAATTTCTCATGCTCTGGGGTCTGTTCTTTGTACGTCGTTAACTCACTTAGCTGGATTTGATTGTTGCTGATTTCACTCGATCTTGGATTATTTGGTTCTTCGAAGTTTATCCCAGACTTGCTGTCATAGCAACAGGTCCATAAGCTTTAACCTGCTTTGGGAGCAGGTTTATTTCATGTAAACAGGATTAGATTGCATCTTTTTCAGCAGAATTGATACTTAAAATCTGTCCCAGCCACTGCTACTTTATTAGAAAAGTACCCTACTGATCCAGGGACAGTAATTTAAAATAATAATAATATAAATTTTAATTTGAAAATAATATAATAATGTTTATAGACACAACCAGTTTTACTCATTGAAATATTTATTCATGATGAAATAATTACTTTATAACTGTATTGAAGTCTGACACACATGCCATAGACAACAAATCCTTTTTTGAGTCTCAGTTAAAACATTTTTAAATTAAACAAAACATTAATAAAAGACGCATAAAGTTCATTATAGTTTCATAAGATCTCAAGTCCAAGTCTAATCATTCTGAATGAATCTTTGATCTCAAAAATAACCTTAATTTTTTATATATCCTAATGATACTGAAAACATATGTCAAGTTGCAAGACAACTTGCTATCCAATTAAAATGAAAAAACCCAAAAAACAATATAACTTGTCTATTGTAAGATAGTACATAGTTCATGTCACAAGTTAAGGCTGATTAAGACAGATTTACACAAGACATTTTATAGCTCAATTCAGAGGCGTAGCTTCTGTGTATACAAGGTATGCCCACCAAGGGGGATATTTTCATTAAATGAGGAAACAGATTCCTAATTCGTGGCCATGATAAATATATATTTTTGTCTGCATGTAATATGCAGAGCTCCATAACTTCTTGCATGGATTTGTATATTGTAGGACTGCAAAACAATTAATCGCGATTAATTGATTCAAAATAAAAGTTTGTTTACATACTATAATGTGTGTGTACTGTGTATATTTATTATATTGTATATATAAATATACACACATGTATATATTTAAAATACATTTGTATGTTTATATACTTATACTTGTATATGATTTATATTATATATAATTATAAATATTTTATATATAAATCTAACATTTTTCCTTAATATATACATGTATGTGTGTGTATTTATACATAATAAATATACACAGTACACACACATATAGTAGACTGTAAAATATGACTGTGATTTTAACGTTAAAAACTGTGAAAATGCTACAGTAAAAACCTGTTAAATGGTTAACGGTAAGTTCCTGTTAAAGTTACAGGGAAAAACCGTAAACTGATGTTCCCAGAATTCCCTGCGTTGCATTTCAAATTTTTTTCTTCTTCAATTTCTTCTTAGTTTTTTCTTATCAGTTATGTTTATTAGGGTTGTATGTTACATCTAATGTTGTTAAATTAATGTTTATAGCATATTTCAGTTTAATGAGTCTCACCATGATGGTGTTTAGTGCTTGTGTGAATGACACTGTGCACCTTCTATATATGCTATTATTTAAAAGCTGCTTGTGATGGGCTTTGTTTCATCATGTGACTTTCTCATCACTGCCTGCATTTGGAGGTTATCAGTGTATTTCAAAGGTACAAAACAGATTTCAGTACTTCAATAGGTTGGTATTAACATTATATCAGTTAATGAAATTACGGTATTTAACTGTAAATTTAAGTTAAAACCGTAAAACCTAAAATGTTTTTACCGTATTTTTTACGGAAGAATTCCAGCAAGCACAGCTGCCGGTTTTTTACCGTAAATTTTACAGATTTTTTTTTACAGTGTATGTAAACATAAACTTATTTTGAATCAATTAATTGCGATGAATCATCTTGCAGCCCTAGTGTATTGCTGCCGTAGAACTGTATAATTTTTAACTACGTGCAAACTCTGCATCACCGTGGCCAAATAAAATAATAAAATAATTAATTTAAAGAAACTGTGTAAGGTTGGTAGCTAGCTGCACCGCTTTAATTCTCTTTCTGTCATTTTAATTCTCTTCTGTTACTGTGGCTTCAGCGGAGCACTCATTTCCAAATCTGAAGCTGTAATAAGAAATATATTGTTTGTATTTCATGATAAAATAGACAGAACTTAAGAGATGAGATTTTGTGTTACATTAACAGCAGCAAAGCACAAAGCTTATCACAATTATTGGGTGGCTGGTGCACTACAAATAATGAACGGACTTGAAAACGTTAAATATTATTTCCAAGCATTTATACTGGCAATCAAACAGCATGTGAATAGTCACATAACGTTATTTACCTCAGAAAAGACAATAATAAGTTAACTGAGTTGAAGCCCACTCCAATTTTTTTTTTTTTTTGCATTTGGGCCCAGGGCTGACTTGCTACACCACTGGCGTTATTGTCATGTTTGGTGAGGATGTGGTGTCTGACCTGAAAGTGCTGGATCTAAAGATGATCTACTTACTGTGAATGTTTTTTGTATGTTTGTGTAAAGCAGATGATTGAGTGTAACTTTTCCCACATGCAGTGCAGTGATATGGTCTCTCTCCAGTGTGAATCCTCTCATGTTTTTTCAGGTCTCCTGAATGATTGAATCTCTTGTTGCAGTGTGAACACATGTAAGGTTTCTCTCCAGTGTGGATCCTCTCATGCACTTTTAGATGTTGAGCTGTAATAAAAGTCTTCTCACACTGAAAGCACATATAATCTCTCACACCAGTGTGTATCTTCTGATGTACTTTTAAACTTTGCAGCAGTGAAAAACTTTTTCCACACAAAGAACATGAATGTTGTTTCTTCTTTGAATGAACATTCAGGTGCTCCTTCAGATTTGAAGCCCACAAAAATGTTTTTCCGCACTGATCACATTCATGCAGCTTCTCTCTAGTGTGGATGTTCATGTGTTCCTTAAGTTTTGATGATTGTGTAAAACTCTTCCCGCACTGATAACATGTGTATGGTTTCTCTCCCGTATGAACTCTCATGTGTGCCATAAGTTGATCTTTTTGTCTGAAACTCTTCCCGCACTGATCACAAGTGAACGGTTTCTCTCCAGTGTGGATCCTCATGTGAATCTTGAGACTTTGTTTGCTTGTCAAACTCTTTCCACACTGAGTGCAGGTGAAAGATTTATTGTCTTTGCTTTTCTTTAAATCTTTCTGTTTGGTTTTAGAGTGACTCAGAGGTTTTTCTCCAGTTTTGACATGTTTCTCCTCCTCATTCAATTTTTCATCCTCCTCATTTTCTTCAGTCAACTCTGAAATGAAAGTAAAAACATTTAATTTTCAGGAAATCACAGAGAAATGTGAAAAGAAAGGACATAAAAGTGAACCCTGATGTAACAGTGGAAAGTTGACAATTGCTATACAAAAATATATATACATACAATGCTATATATATATATATATATATATATATATGAAGAGTTCAGATGCAAAAGCCCAAGTGCCATTTGAAATTTTCTGCTTAAAAACAGGAGGCTGATAAAAATGCTCATTTTAGAAGAACATTTCAAATGGCACTTGGGCTTTTGCATCTGAACTCTTCATATATATATATATATATATATATATACAATTATATTCAAATCTTTGTGTTTTATTTCATTACCATTAAAGGAATAGCTCACCCAAAAAATGAAAATTGTGTCATCATTTACTCACTCTCAAGTTGTTTTAAATCTGAATGAGTTTCTTTCTTCTGTTGAACATTAAAGTTATTTTGAAGATTGAGGGAAACCAAACAGTTGCTGGTCCACAGTGACTTCCATATTTTTTTTCCTACTATCAAAGTCAGTGGCGACAAGCAACTCTTTGGATGCCCACATTCTTCAAAATAGCTTCTTTTGTGTTCAGCACAAGAAAGAAATTAATACAGGTTTGGTACAACATGACAGTGAGTAAATAATGACAACATTTTAATTTTTGGGTGAACTATCCATTTAATGACAATTAAATGGCATGTTCAGTACTGTCCCTTTAAGAGCTGCACGCATCTGTTTTTCTCTCAACTGTTTACTTTCACTTTAGACATAATCGATAACTGTATCGTTTGTCCTGAAGCTTACTGGTAGTATTGACCCAATTACGGTCCGGTCCAAACAAATACCGGTTCTCGGTACCCATCCCTACTCATTGATGAAGAATCAAGAATAAACACCAACCTGTTTGTTCTTCAGTGTGTTTCATTCTGCAGGGTTCTGGATCTCTCATGTTCTCACATGAAAAAATTCTAAATCTGTCATTAAATGTGAAGCTGAGAATCAAAAACCTTCTTTATGATCCTTTAATTCTTGCAAGAATGGTCAGTATAACATACAGAAGCTCTGTGGTGAGAAAGAAAGGACGCAAATCAGCAGAGTCTCTGTTTTACTGGGAAATATCTACTTTGACCTTCAGCTTTATCTCTTCAAACTAGTTATAACTGGTCTTAGCCATTCCACTGTTAGAGGAATGCTGACAGTAGGTTTAGTCATATACACAGAGAAAATACTGAAGGCCAACAACTGTGCAAACAGAACACAAAGAAAATAAAGAATATACATTATGGAAAATAGGAACTGAAGAAAAATATAAAAATTTCCATCACACTGTCCATACAAACATAAAAATTAGTTTAAGAAACAAATAATCTGCTAATTGACTTATATTTTAAAAAAAGTTTGTGTTTTATATAAAAACACAAGATTAATGTCACAGATTAATGAATAAACGCTGTTATGATAGTTAAGTTTCTTTAAGTCTATTGAAAACAGTAAAATGATCTCAACACACTGCAACTTAAGAAAACACATGCAAATAGAAAAAGCATCTGCAAATTAAGAAAACACCTTGCGACTAAATACAGAAATGTGCTGCAAATATGCACAAGGCGACCAAATACAGAAAAGCTTTGAAAGTAGAACAGACCACAACGAAAATGTTTCAATGAGACCCTAACAACCCTTCCAAAAATTAATCAAGGTTTAGTAAAAACGTAGTAACCATGTTTTTTTTGGCATATTGTTTACCATTTGTATAACAAGTTGTACAAATACCATGGTTAAACTATGGTTAGAGTGGCAAAACCATGGTTATTTTTTAGTTACCTTGGTTTAACTATAGTAACCGTATTTTTTTAATTGTAAAACCTTGAAAACCTTAATTTTTGTAAGGGAAGTTGTAAAAGTAAGTTAGCCAGCTTATATAACGTTTCACAGTTAGTAATTGAGTATTTTCGTCAGCTTATTTAGGCTAATAATATCAAAAACCAAAAAAAGCTAAGGAGTGTTTATTTTTAAGTGTTTATGTTAAAATAAACACAAAGCTCACTGTTAAGAGTAGACATAGCTGGGTTTCCATCCAAAGTTGCGAATTTAACTTATGCGCAAAATCGGAATATCGCATAAAACATTTGCGAACAAGTACCGTTTCCATACAACGAGTCAAAGAGAACAAAATCGTCACTTCCTGGTAAACTGGCACTAAATAGCCTATAGAAAACTAGGATAAGCTACTGAATATAATAATTTTCAAATATGAAAAATAACTTGCACCTCAGAGCGAGTAGACGAAACATAATAAATGCTGTCATTGCTTTCCGAGGTGAATGCTGCTGTTTGGGAACACAGTTGTGTAAGACAATTATACAGAGATACTTTGATGACAGACTTTGCTCAGGCATTTCAGAATGACCAGAACAACATTTGGAACGAGATTAGTCCGCTGCTAGTCAAGTTATCCTGTCTCATAGCACAAAGTCACAAGACTTTTTTGATGCGCTTGGAGGAATTTATTCGCAAAATGCATTTCCATCTCCCATTATTCACATTAACCCTTTTTCGCACAAGTCAAAAACCACCTCAAGCGAGTATAAAAACTTTTTTTTTGCGAATTAAGGGATTTTTATTTGAAATTTGGCGTTTCCACCACTCGTTTCTCATTGGATACTTCAAAATGCGCATTAAAACAGGGTGATGGAAACCCAGCTAATAATACATGACAAGAATGTCCCAGCGCAGGTTTGTCACTCCTTGCCTCTCATATTTCTGATGTGGTCTGTGCGTATTTGCAGCTCATTTCTGTATTTGGTCACGTTGTATTTGCAGCGCATGTGTTGTCAAACTGATTAAGATGTTTTCTTAATTTGTTATTTTTTTTTATTTTGCAGCGTGTTAAGCTCTCTCAGCCATTGTATATGAACATGAAATAAAGTGGATTTCAGCAGCTCTGATAATATTGATGAACCTCACACTATAAATATTCATTAAAGGACTATTTTAGACTGGACTATTTTATTTACACGAACTCCGCCCACTAAGGTGTGATTGAGTTAGTCAACACTAAAAAAAGACGCTAATTCAGCATCAGTTTCAGTATTGTAGATGGTTAGGCGCATGCTTTTTGACGCGATCGACCCGAGTTTGAGCCCGCCTTTTGCGGAACTGTTTTTCTCCCTTTTCAAATCTCATATCGCATCAGAAAGGCATTTATTTTCTATAAAAATGAAGGAAATAATCAAAAAGTTGAAAATAAAAGTATTGGGTAGGGTTAGGGTAGGTGTAGGCAGGGCTTTATTGTCCCAATAAGGTGGCATCCATTTAATAATTTGAATTAAAACTATAATTTACACTCAATACGTTATTGCGTACTGTTTTATAATGTACTACAATACTGAAGTGCAGATAATTGCCACTATTTGCAATAAGTAGTATAAATAGCAGAAAATCATTAAAATATACTGCTATTTTCACTTAGTGTAAATAGAATCCATTGCTATTAGCACTTAGTGTAAAAAGCATCCATCGCTATTTGCACTTAGTGCAAATAGCCGCTGCCAGTTTTTATACCTCAATGTGTGTTGACCTGATCGTGACTTTTTTGTGTTACACACAATCTACTAAATATAGACAACTTTATTGTAAAGAAAAATAACAAATGAATGCATATATAATGATAATTTATGACAAAAATACTATTATAATCTAGGTTAGTGGATAATTCAGTAGCAAAAGTTACTCTACAAAAATCATGAGTGCACAATTTTATAAAATCTAAAATTAGTGGGAAAAAACATTATTTAGTGGGGAAGAAATAAAAGTGAATAAGGGTGGGTTGCACCAACAAGGATCAAATTAAGCAGAGTTTAGAGCTAATCAAGGATTTGTTGATCTGGGTTTTATTTTAAATCGAGTTGTGTTGCACCACTTAATTTTAAACTGAGATTTAAAAATCGAGGATTATAATTCTTGTTAGAAAACTTTTGCACATACTGTATATATTTTTTCCCCCCATAGGTTTTTAAAATTCTAAAAGCTCTTTATTCCAAAGATACTACAAGCTAGTCAGTGTATTCAGTAGGTGTAATGTCTTATAAGTTGTTTCAGAGGTACTGCAAGTATTACGTACAACAATAATAAAACAGTGCATTGACATAAAAAAGGAAATTTACTTTTGGTACTTAAGTACTTTTAAAAGCAAGTACTTCTATACTTTTACTTGAGCAAAAATCTGTCTTTACAACTTTTACTTGTAATGGAGTAATATTTGACCAGGAGTATCTGTACTTTCACTCAAGTAATGGAGTTGTGTACTTTGTCCGCCTCTGTTACTGATGTTGACAAACAACTGCCTTATTCAATCTCAGTCAGATGTGTGGTGAAATATAGTTTGTTAAGCATTTCAAAGCTTTATCAGGAAAATTAAAACATGGAAAGCCCAAAAAGCAAATTAAAATATTTCATGGCATTTAGATATAACGAAAATTATGAAATAATTTATAACTGATGCAAGTTGAATCAGCAGACAAAAATTATTGATAAAAAGAGTAACGAGTTTAATCCATGATTACTTGAAAATGTATGAGAGATCTTTCTTTGGTTTACAAGCAAGCCAGAGCATCTCAACAGAAGAAGAGAAGCAAAAAAGAAACACCCTGCTGCAAAGCTACATTACAGTAAATATGTCAGCATTTAGATGTTCTTGGCACGACGATCACAGATCAGTTGACGTTCAATATTCAATAACGCTTATTATCACTCTGAAAATTTAACACAGGAGCTTTAAAAAATACACGAATCGTTCATGTCCGCATGACTTTAGTTTGCTGTGATGTTCTTTTCCTGTTGAACTAAATCAGTCTGCAGACGCCGGAACAGGCGAATAAATAGTGTTTTATCCAAGGAAAACCATTTAGAAATAACCTTGTAGGATTGTTGATTAAACAAACCGTGTAAAGTGTTTTAAGGATGTGTAAATAAGTGAAATTATATGAACGGCTCAACTCACCTCAGAAGACACAAGCGCGCGCTGACTGAACGAGGAAGGAAACTAGTGACGTCATGAGCGCGATGCAAGAATAACGAACTGCACAGTAATTGATCTAATTTTAGCCAGTAAGAAAAAAAAGTGTTTTAAAGCTTGTTTTGTAGAACATCAAAGTTGTATATGATATGAGAACAGTAAGGCCTGTTGACAGGGAGTACATATTAAGAAAAATATAATTATATTTAGTAGTCAACATTTGAAATGGATCAAAAAAGTTCATCTAAGACAAGAATGGGTATTGTTTTGGTTTTAGGACAACTTTGATGAAAGGTTTTGATCCACTTCAAATGTTGACTTCTATATATTGTTTACATTACAGCTGTTCTGTCCCTGTGACTGTGGGCAGTATTTGGCGCGTTTTGATAAACTACCGTTTTCTCTCAGGTACATCACCAGTGTGAGCTTCATGGTGAATACTTCTACATTAGTAGAAGTTTTAATATACTGTTTGTTTTTTTTTGAGGGGGGGGGGGGGGGGTTGATTTTTATTTGTAAATAGGCTACCCTAGAGTCATCTAGTGATTGTTTTTTAAAATGTATATTCACAGATGTATTTATTTAGAGAAAGGTCTTAAACTCTTAAGAGACCTCTAGTGGTTGAGTCTTGTAAATGTATAGTCACAGGTGTATCTATTTAATCAGCTCTCACTCTTGATTGTCTTACACCTTGATGAAGGCCTGCTTGGGCTGATACGCGTTGGTGTTTTTTATGTAGCTCTGTCTAATTAAAGTTTTTATACTTCGCTTGCTATGTGAGTGCCTGGATGTGGATTTTTGTGTTTTTAAATTTAATCCACTTTTTGTTTTTGACTTCTACATTAGTCTCAGCCTCAGACATCATGCCCACGGAACGCTGGCTGAACGTCTGATGCATATGGCACACTTATCTGGGGCACGTTCAAGCTCAGACCGGCGCCCAACGTTTACATGCATGGTTCAGCATCCAGGGTTCGAACCAAATTGCTTAAATGCATTCACTTTACAAAATATACATAATATTTATAGAGCTGACTATGGAGCAGTGAGACGCAGAACTGAAGAAGAGTAAGTTTTTATTTATTGTTCAAAAAGTTTGATGAGTGAAATAACTTTTGTAAAATCAGTTACATAAACAGATATAACAAATAAAAGACATGTAAGATATTCACAAATAATTATCTTTCAGTTTCAATGTATTTATAACATGTATTTACCACAGCCATAATCACCCTACAGCCCAAGACTGGTTGCCCACTGAAGCTAAGGAGGGTTGAGCTGGGTCAGTACCTGGACGGGAGACCTCCTGGGAAAACTAGGTTGCTGCTGGAAGAGGTGTTAGTGAGGCTAGTAGGGGGTGCTCACCTTGTGGTCTGTGTGGGTCCTAATGCTCCAGTATAGTGACGGGGACACTATACTGTCAACAAGCACCGTCTTTCGGATGAGACGTTAAACCGAGATCCTGACTCTCTGTGGTCATTAAAAATCCCATGACACTCATCGTAAAGAGTAGGGGTGCAAGTCCTGGCCAAATTCTCTCCACTGGCCCTTGTCAATCAAGGCCTCCAAGTGGATGCTGCACACTGGTGGTGGTTGAGGAGAGACCCCCCCCTCACATGATTGTAAAGCGCTTTGGGTGTACAGCAATGCACAATAAAAGCACTATATAAATGACACACATTCACATGACATTTACATGTTTCCAGTAAAAACAAAAGTTTTATATACACTTTCAAAATTGTCCTTTCCTGCCATAGGTGTTTTCGTTATCTGGCCTACTGCAGCTTTGTCAGCTGGAGCTGGGGCTACCTAGGACGAGATATGAGGGTTGTCATCTCGTCCTGTGTTGTTGACCGGATCCGCCAGCAGTTTCCAGATCCAACTGGCCAGTATGTTGGATTCCGCCCCCCCCTTGACTGAAGCGGGACACATGGCGTGCAATCACCTCTTCCTTTGATGGTTTTTCAAACTGTGAAGACAGAGGTGGTGGAATGGGGACTGCATGCAGCTCTTCTGTGTATGGTGTTGGGTCCAGAAAGACTTTATTTACCAGAAGACTGATAAGCTCATCGACATAGTCTGTAAGAAAAGATGAAAACCTAAAGTCACTTTATTGTTTTATATAACTATTGATAAACAATCTACCTTTGCTGTGCAATTTTCATATGTTATATTGATTAATAATTATTTATTTTCTCATTTATTTTATTATAGTTATTTATTTGTTTGATATTGTTGTTACTGTATGTTGGGTCGGTTTTCACTGGCTTTGCTGTGCATTCCCCCTTTTTTGACTTAGAAAAAAGGAATTTGAACACAGCCTGTCCTGCAGTTGTTGTTGCCTGGTCACGGTCAGAATTTTCATTGTAGTGCATGGCTGCGAGATACAACCTTTAAACGGAGAACAACACATAAAATATGGAACATTTGTAGACAGTAAGAATTTTATTTATTTTTTTTTATTTTAGTAATATTGCTAAATATGACATTATGCCTTTTACCTGCACAACATCCCTATGAAAGGGAAAACAACGTTCTTTGGGGCGAAACGCAGAATAAGGCTGTGAAATGCCTCAAGTGACGATGTTTGGAAGTGGTGACTGAGTTTTTCTACGTCCTTCAGTACTCTCTTGTTGTATAGTACCTTTCCCAACTTGTGGAGTTCCACTGATCCTGTAGCGGCACAGACATGAAACTATAAAAATGAACTGTAAATCTGTAGTTATACTTTTTATATAGTCATACCTGATTGGAACCATTTCTTTTGATCCCTGGAAACTCTGTCTGGGTGTTCACACTTAGGGAACAGGGGGTTTTCGTGAACATGCACATTTTGAATGTGGTTCAGCAGTGAGGTCCACTTAGCCAGCTTTTCTGGGCCAGACACAGAGGAAGTCGCACTCCAGTATATGTGATTTTTTATGCTGCGCAACCATGTCTTCAGCACCTTGCAGTCTTTGTTCTGTGACAGTTTGTCTAGTTTCTTTGACAACCCTATACCAACACATACGTCTGTTGTAAAATCATTACTTTTACATAACCAAATATCAAGCGAAATGTACATTTACAAGCCTGTAATCATGTTTATCATTAATTAAATACAAAAAAGAATATTTACCTTTCTGAAAGTGCCACACGTCATAGAACTGAGTGATACTGCGTTCCCTCAGGTACTTTTGAATCTGTGGATGTCTATCGGTGATTATGTAGTCAACAGCTAAACCATTAGACTCCAGTTTATCCAGGCAACGCTTTAATCCCTCCTTTTCCATGTGGTAACTGCCTCCCACCTCGTTGCTCTATTTTGAGGAATAGCATATTTAAAATATGTAAATGTTAACAGTAACAGATTGCAGAAACTCACAACATGATTATAGATATGTAGTACTTACTAACCTGAATTAGTTGAAGATCCAGAATTTTGTTGGTTTCCACATGCATCAAAGTGTAGCTACCGAATTTGGCCGAGTGTCCTATGGCACACATAATCCAAAGTAGACCATAAATGATACCACTAATACATTTTTTTATGACAACTACAATACTTCTAAAATAAACAGCCTAAATATTACAGAGTGTCTATTTACACTAAGTGCAAATAGCCCGCCGTGTTGGCAAAGGCTATTTACACTAACTCCACCCACTAACGTGTGATTGGGTTAGTCAACACTAAAAAAAAAAAAAAAAAGATGCTCGTTTAGCATCAGTTTCAGTGTTGTAGATGGTAATGCGTGTGCTTTTTGACGTGATCGACCCGAGTTCGAACGCGCCTTTTGCTGAACTTTTTTTCTCCCTTTTCAAATCTCATATCGCTTCAGAAAGGCATTTAAATTTCAACAAAAATGAAGGAAATAATCAAAAAGTTGAAAATAAAAGTATCAGGTAGGGTTAGGGTAGGTGTAGGGAGAGCTTTATTGTCCCAATAAGGTGGCATCCATTTAATAATTTGAATTAAAACTATAATTTACACTCAATATGTTATTATTGCGTACTGTTTTATAATATACTACAATACTGAGATGCAGATAATTGCCACTATTTGCAATAAGTAGTACAAATAGCAGAAAATCTTGCTATTTTAACAGTGTGAATAGTATCTATCGCTAAGAGAATATGCTATTTGCACTTAGTGTAAATTGCATATCATTAAAAAATACTGCTATTTTCACTTGGTGTAAACTGAATCCATTGCTATTTGCACAGTGCAAATAGCCGCTGCCTAAATATTATTAATGTTGTAAGCATACCTGGTGTGTCAGTGTGCATATCTCCAGCTAATGGAACCTTTCCCTGCTGTTGCAGCTGTGTAATAATATGTAGTTGATCTCTGTTCCACTTATGTATGATGGTAGGCTCAATGAAATTCCTGGCATGTTTCCTGAAAGTGCTATATTTCGTCATCTGGAGGTTCATGGCCTTGAAAATCTATGAAAGAACAAATACAGAAACATGCATTTACATACTAACTGAATTAACACAGTTTATTTACTATAAATGTACTTGTATTATGGTTTTACATACCTTCTGCAGTTGAACAAAGGAGCCACCGGTAAAATATGTTGCAGCAGACAGTAACAGGTTACCAACTGGTGTACTTCCTACTATGGGCTGGCTCTGCCACTGTCTGTGGTACTGACACTTCTCACACAGCTGAGTGAATGCCACAAAAGTCCCCATTTGCCTGCTTTGGTCTGTACATTTTGTCTTACAAATTGGACAGGACCCCAATAACTCTCTTAGGCAACTTTCAAAAACAATGTATTTTTTTTCACCCGAGTTAGTCTGTGGATCTATCCTAAATATAAACAAATATAAAATTGTCCCATTTTCATATGTTCATTGAACAGTAATTAATTTTAAAAACTGTTAAATTTATAATTTATTTAAAACTGTTGCATTTATAACTTACAACAATTCAGATTCCTCAGTGGCAGTACTCTCTGGGTTATATGTCGAGTCATGTGGTTCCACTTGTACTTCTGATTCAGTGTCATCCTTTTCCTCCTCCTCCAATACCAGACGAGGTCTCTTGCTTGGTCTGAACATTGAGCCTTTTATTGGTGTCGAAGACAGATGCATATCTTGCAACATGACAGTTGTTTCAGTACCAACATCTTGACTAGAAACTGTTGCCTGAATGCCTACAAGTGACAAAACCAAAAATAGTATAAACCACATGTCATGCTATTACAAATAAATTGTACATGGAGACAATTTTCATGTTTGCAATTTTTAATACACATCACAGCAGCTTATAATAAAATAACATGCATTTTCCAAAGTAATACATAAACACATAGTGTGTACTTCATACCTCTGCTCCTTAATGTGCCTATAGAAATTTGTGTGGCCACTGATCGCATGTTTGGCGATATCTCTGTGGCCAGACTTTCTGACTTCATAGGGTCTGTCTGACATCCAACTTCAACACCTGCAGATATACTGGGAAACTCTTGGGTACTTGGACCTTGCTGAGATGTAGACTGTAACAAATGACAATGTGTAATTAATGATAATTTATAGCTAAATGTACATTTTATATCTATAACAGTAATAAGTATGTGGATAAACAATACATAAAACCTGTAAACAAACCATACTGTACACTGATAACAGCAGCTGAAGTTTGCTGTTGTGATTACATATAATTTTTTGAAGTTTGTACACGTTTGTCTTATACACACAAAATAGCATTTCAGTCATTCTTGAGAAGTAGGACAAAACAGGGTGCAAAATTGAAAAAATAAACCTTGTACTCAGACAAATGAAAATACATTTATGTATCTTATATGTACTAAGCTACTGAGCTGTGCTTTGATATAACCTCCCAACTTTTCTCTTTTAACAAAATGTGCTTTTTTACCTTGGACTGTGTAATATAATTTCAACTTTATCTTTAACAGCATTCAAGATGTTTTTAACATTTCAAAACACATTCTCATGTTAGCAGACATATTACACTTTCACATGTGACCAACAATCATAATGAAATATCAAAATATTCCTCTGACGGACTTAACACATCTGACAGTGGTGACGAAAACTTGAATTTGTAGTCTTTTTCACTATCAAATACATTGAATCAATCAATTACTAATCAATTATTAATCAAACACAACAAACAGTGAGTATTCTATTGTTTATAAAGCTTTTATTCAAGAGTCCCATTTAAGTATTTTGATATATTATTGGAACACAAAATCTGACGGTGGTGACAAATTTGGCATTTCTTTCACAAAACAAATAGAGTTCATGTAGTAGCCATTTTGTTTTTCTGTTGATGCTAGATGCTAAAGGAACCTGCTTCAGGAGAATAAAATGATCTCAATATTTCAAATAATTTTCTCAGAAATTGGAAGATGGTGTTGACATCAAGGTTGTGACCAGGAAATATTAACATTAGGATTTAAAATATTCTAAAACTGACCAGAGTCTGTCTGACAGTGATGTACTCTGTAGAGGAGGACTGTGGCGAGGGGGTCCTTTAGAGTGACAGCTGCCCCTGATATTCCCTGATTTTATTACATTTTAATGAATGTCTGACGGTGTTGACAAAAAGTGGAGACACAACTTTGAAACCTTATGAAACATGCATGTGTCACTGAAAAACAACCTTGCTTTGATATGAGATATTATTAAGTGTTATTTTTGATAAACAAGGTCTTTTTCATCATTAAAAAAAAACAAACAAAAAAAATTTTTTTTATCCATGTTATAGCATATGAATGATTGAACCCTTCTCTGTGGACACACTGTTTTAGATGTAGTGAGAAGACAATAAGTGTCATAGATTTCACATAATAATGATAAAATTAAATTGAAGGGGATAATTGTGTTAAATACATTCTATTATTAATCTCCATAACACTTACAATTGAAAATATTTTTATTTTATAAACCTGATAGCAGTTACAATTGCTGGTCATGTTTTGTCCCATAACTGATTTAACTTACTGGCTACTTAAGCCAAACAGCGTTGGCATTTGTTTACATCCTTGATAACCAGAAAATAACGTCAGAAAGTATACATGGAAAATACATTTACAAATACATACTTACAGGTTGGGGCCCAACAACAGCTGCCTCTGCTTTTAAAGTGGGAACTGCTCCATGTTTCAGTAACAGCCTCTGTGTGAATCCGGCACTGAACTTGTGTAGATTCTGGAAGCTGTCTTCCGTAAAATGTGCAGCACAGACAGCTACATTAGGATTGTAATTGTCAGGAACAGAACTAAAAATAAATTTTAACCATTGTTCACGAACTACAGCGTCTGTAGGAAGGCCGAACACAGAAGACCTGATAGCGGGGTGAAAATAACACCGTTTCGACGGCATGGCTACAACTCTCCACTATAACTCTTTCCTCTTCTAGAAAGCCGCGTAACATGGCCTCGCCCCCTTTGTTGCATGTTCCCGGGGGCGGGGTTTATGTAAATGCATGGGTTCATGACGGAACGGACCCGGGAGGCAACTCGTTGTAGTCCCATACGAACCGGTTTTGTAGGCATGAAACTGCCAGAATTTTAAAAGACGATAATTATCTCCGTTTGCATTGAACTTTCAGCGCCGCAACTTTGCAGACATTGTTCATGCTCCAACAGCAACATTGCACGTATGTGAAAATTTTAAAGTTCGGGCATAGAATATTTAAAATATGTCGCGAGAGTTTTACACACCGGTCTGTTATTGTGGCAACATTTCCACGCCCCTAAACATGACGCGGAACAAAACGAAACGTGATTGGTTGCGTTACCTGTCAGTCTGAGACTACACTGGTAGTGACGTCATCAACGCGAGCCGAAATCAACGGTAGATTTATAAAAACGCGCCAATTATTATTATTATTATTATTATTATTATTATTAAAATCTATCATTTATCAGTTTCTTTTTTTAAAATCAATAAAAGAACATATCAAACAAAATAAGGGTAAAACAGTTTCTGGTGTTACACAGCCATCTCATTGAATCTCACTCATGTGTGGGATGAAACATTTTATCAGGCATTTCAGCGCTTTATTGATAAATTTAAATACCGATAGCCTCAGAAGTTATCACAATATTTCATGGCTTTTAGATATAAAATTATGAAATAATTTTGATCATACGAAAAGTAAGTAAAAATGGAAACGAAAGAGACCTTCATTGCTAGCAAAGAAAAAATCTCAAGAGCAGTAAAGAAGGCTAGATGCAAACATGATATCTTGTGTGTGTATGTTTTATGTTGCTTGTTGTGGCTGGTTAGAACAGATTTTATTGCTTTCAGATTTTATTTATTTATTTGCAGATTTTATTGTTTTACTTATTGCTTTAGTTTTAGTAACAATGACATAAATTGTAAACCAATTATGAAAAATGTGTTTTCATGTTATTAGATTTTTTTTAACAAAAATTAAATTTGTTGCAATTTGGGTGGGGTAAAATGCCCCCCAGTCTGACAAAGCAATTTGCTTCATATATTTACAGCAAAATCAGAATACAGGCAGTTTTAGCTTAAAATGAAAAAGAATATAATCAATAATTATAAATTACAAAATTATATTAGCCTATTTGAAAAAATATTGTTAGCTGATGCTAACTGGCTAGCTAATTAGCTACCTGACACTAACTTGAGGTAATTTTTAAATATAAAGTCCAAATATTTTTAGTCAGCCAACTAGTTAGAATACATTTGATGGAAAAACAAAGGATTTGATGTTCAGAACAGAGTAACTACAGTAATTGCCCATTGCCCCCTGGGGGCATTTTACCCCACACGGCTGGGGGGAGTTTTACCCCACTGACTAGGTTTGAAAAAAAAAAAAAAAAAAAAAATGATGTCATTCTGAAAATATAATTATAATTTGCTTAAAAATTTATTCCAGTTTTTCCAAATTCAATCCTTGA
>JAFVLL020042878.1:0-36104 GCA_021397915.2 Tor tambroides
TTATTTCATATTCACCTGACCAACTTTACCTAACTTATCATCCTTGAAGATTGGCCTAATTTGTAAACAGTCACTTTCTCTTTCATCCTTTCTCTAAGGAGTCATAATCATCTGGCGGCACACTGTGTGGCTCATGCTCTCTAAGAACTGGGTCAGACTCTCAGTCATGCACTCAGGATTACCTGTGTGTATCTAATTATATTCGGTATGATATATTTACTCGATTTTACTTAAATGACAAAGCCATACAGGCTTCCTTAAGCCCATCATAATTTAAATCAAACAAGCATATGGCAAATACTGAACAATCTTGTCGTTTTCTATTTATTCAGTCATTTTATATCAGACTTTCTGTAAGAGTATTCTGAGAGTCTGTCTAGGGGCTTTCAGTGCTTTTCAGTGCAATAAAACTGGAAGTATGGTGTGTGTGAGTGAGAATGTGTTTGGCCAGGGATCCTCGGAAAGGGCTGCAGTGAAATGCATATCATCCGTGACCTTTCACTGGACAGCGGAGAGCCGTGATGTCATTAGCACCTGAGGCAGTGAGGCAGGCTCTCCGTGTGGCCGAGCCGTGTCTGGGTGAGGACAGGCCTGCCACTAATGATGGTGTCTGCCATGCAAAGGTCAACAGAGAGACCACAGGAGGGTTTGAAAAAGAAAAACTTGTGCCAAATATATAAATCTGCAGATTAAGAGTGGTGACTAGGCATTTGAGACTAACTGTATTGCTGCACAGCCAGTTTGGAGAACTCTGTCACTTAAAAATGTTATGATATATTTATATAAATAACTGCTTGATGCTTTTTTGTTGCAGAAACATTTTCACTTGGCTTGGTTCAGAAAGGACATATAAGTGATAAAAGCTTGAGCTGTAATCATTTGTATTATACTGTAGCAAGAAAAATGGCTAACAAGCACAATAACATCTTTTTCACTGGCACAATTTTTGTAATCTCCACTATTTTGTCAAGAACTGAAGGAACAGACAGTTTTTCAAATTTTCACTATTTTGTCAACAATTGAAAATCTAAAAATTATATGCCTATTCTATTCTGATATACTATAATAATTATACTATTTATTATAAATATTTATACATATTGTTTTATTTAATTTTGTTTACCAAGGCTTGTATTAGTTACACCAAAATGCTGGTGGCGCTCAAAGTTAGTAACTCCAGTAAAATCAAAATGGTAAATTCATGCTTGTAAATGTAAAAACGTCATTCATTTTAATGAGTTTGTTCTGGATTACTGACAGGCCATCATATTAGAATGAAAAAGAAGTCAGCTGCCATGAGATGGGTTTCCCTTCGTTGGAACTGAATAAAAGGAACCGTAAGAAGCTACAATTGAAGGAACGTCTTGATTGCTTTTTCTCTTGCTAAGGAAAAGCAGACTGGCACATGCTCTTCCTGCAGAGCGCTGGTGATGGAGAGAGCGCTAACATCTGGCTCAGTTCTCTAACAGAGTTACCAGGAGCTGTAATCTGTCATCTTATGCAAAACAAACAGGGTTGAATTCACTAAACAGTTGCACCATTTTGGATCCAGTATTTCAAAACCTTTTTTTTTTCTATGTAAATGAGACTCATCTAGTACACCTTGTTCACAAAAGACTATTGATGGAATTAACATTACGCTATTAAGCAGATATATAATAATTTTACCTGAACATCATGTCGCTATGATCTGCTTCAAAACCAAACACGTGTAATGAAGATGGTTGTATAACAACTAAAGTGCTACATTGATGTTAATGAGCTTTAGTCCTTGCAAAGTGAAGACCTTTGTCCTAAGTCCTTTGCAAAACTCAAACTTTCCATGAAAGTAAATTCATCTCCGGAGCCAGTTCTTTATGCTTCAATGCTAAGCCAGATTTTCAAAGTGTTTTTACCCGGAAATTTGTGGTCTGAAACCTTATCCTCTGCAATCTCTGTCACTCAAATCCATGTTGCGACTGGCATATGAGAGAAAGAGCTTATTTGTTTGATTTGCACAATAGAAAACACAATTTCTCTTTCCTTGAGAGGTTGAAATGGCCTGTGATGAAATGGGCCGAACAGCAGTTGGAAAAACAAAGACAACTTCTCATCTTGCTCGTGTCAGGATGCATCATGCTCGCTACATCATCAGACAGAATGATGACTGGGTTGTTGAAATTTCGCAAATGAAAAATATTGCTGATGAAAATACATCAAGCTTCTCAGATGCAATTTGAACAAACGGCTCACAGGGTGGTGACAGTATTTAGCTAGTGTTATTGTGGGAATAATTTCACCCAGCAGACATTAATTCTTCAAACAAGCCCAGACCAAGCCTGCCTTATTAAATGCTGTAGAACAGTGGTTCTCAGTTCCAGTCCTGGTGTATCCCCGCTCTGCACATTTTGTATATAGCTTCAGACGTTTGTTCTATTCGACTGTAAGGCCCCGTTTACACTAGTGTGTTTTCGTTTTAAAACGCATAACTTTTGCTACAGTTATGCCTATCATTTACACTACACCGGCGTTTTAGAGGTCGAAAACGGAGACTTTTGAAAAAGCTGCAGACCCCGTTTTAGTTTGAAAACTCCGGGATTGCGTTTAAGTGTAAACGGACCAAAACGGAGACTTTTGAAAATGATGGCATGGCTGCCCACATTTGCACTGCGTATCCTTGACGATCGTGTAAACAATAACATCATGCGCATTGTTGTACCCATAGATATGTATAGGCATAGACATATATAGATGCCCTATGCGACCGCTCCAGGCACTTAGATGCGGCCGCCATCTTGGAACGATATTTTTGACGTCATTCACCGTTGAGCCGTTCTGTGCATGATTGTGGCATCTTTCGAATATTCAGTGATTACTATGGTGAATGACGTCAAGTTTACCGCTACAATATGGTGGATGGCTTACGTATAGCGGCCATAGAAACAGTCGATAATGAGGTATCTATGTATATATATCTACGTGTATAGGTAGATCCCCCATTCGACCGCTCCAAGCACGCAGACGCATCAGCCTTCTAAATAATAGGGAATCTACCTATACATATCTATGGTTGTACCTGCATGAATGGTCATGTGACATGCGTTTTCGGTTGTGTAGTGTAAACGGAGATCGTTTCTGACATGCAGTGGAAACGCCAGTGTAAAGGAGGATCGTTTTCATTCTAAAACGCCGTTTTAAAACGAAAACACACTAATGTAAACGGGGCCTAAGTGCCCTGCGAAGTGGATATCACCGGATATTCCGCCATGATACCAGTTCGAAGCGAATGTATATGTTCCATTCAAAGGGCACTGAAGGGTGCAAAACGTGAATTTTAAATTGTATTATCTAGTAAGTTTAGTGTGTGTGTGAAGACGATGCAGGCTGTGGCGCAGCGCAAATCCGTGAATGAATGTTCTGAAGTAACTTCAACGAATTTCTCATGCTCAGGGAGTAGGGAGCAATGGATACTGTGTAGGGACCATGTCAATTGGCACACAGTTCATGCACAGAGCTCACTTCTAATAAGCTGATGATCTGAATCAGGTGTGTTAACAAAGAGAGACATGCAAAATATGCAGAGCGGGGGTATGCGAGGACTGGAATTGAGAACCGCTGCAGGATAAATAAATTGGATACTGGAGATACTGGAAAAAATGGTCAAATCTTGATAAGTTAGGAATAACCACAATCTCTTTGCTCGTGAACTTTGAGTTTTAATGTCAACGTCAATAACCCATTGCTAGATATTTCAAGAAACCTTCAGCTAAATTAGCATCTACATCAATCCTTAATGGGTTTTCTAGCTTTAAAACTCAACACATTTCATGACCTGAATAACTTAATACACAAACCATGAACTAATATAGATGTGATCTTATTTTTCATGTGCCAGTGCCTCTGCTCAACACTAACCTGACCTGAGGGTTTATATTGAGTCCAAGGCCCTTTTTCTCATTTAGTGTTGTCATAAAATTGTCAAGGTTCCCCTGCAGTGGGAGAACAGGTTGCAGTCTTTTATCCATCTGTTTCTGAGTACCGAGCTCAGCACATTAAGAGGTGAGATATGGGTAACAAGAGCATATCAGAGTCTCCAGTGAACCATAGTTCAGGAACACAGAGCTTATACCTGAACTCATCTCTTTTCTTCAAAAATAAAAAGTGTAATGGATTTATTTTTGATCAAATATATCATCATAAGAGAATATGTCAGCATAAGAGACCCCCCCCCCCCCAAAAAAAAGAAAAATAAACCTTAATGTCTTCAAACTTTTGAATGGTCCGTAAAATTAAAAAAAGGTTGGTTTTTTTTTGTTTTTTTTAATGTTCAAAAATACAGTAAAAACAGTAATTTTCAGCAGCCATTAGTCTAGACTTCAGTGTCACATGATCCTTCAGAAATGTATTTATATGCTGATTTTGTGCTCAAGAAATATTTCAATTACAGTAGAACGTTATTCATTACTTGTTTTAAAATGCAAATAATTCAATGAATACAACTAGAACGTATAGGTTTTCTTAATTTCTGAATTAATGTCAGGATGCTACAACTGATCTGATATCATAATGAAGAAAAAAAAATCCTAATAAAATAATTGAGTGAATATATTTTTTTGTTAATTAATAAAAGTTGTTGTAAATCGATTTTTTTTAAACATATTTTTCCATTTTTACTTAATTTTGGCACTATTATTTGTCATTGGCCAAGTTAACAGAGAACTGTAGCATTTTGTGTTATACAGCAGCTGATGTGGCTTACATAAAGGGCATTGTTGTAAGTTTTTTCTTCTTAATTACATTTTTAATTACTTTAACATTTAGATGACGATTCAGAGCATTTCATTATTCTTCATTATATCTTACAGATTTGCAATAGAAAATGGCAGCAACTACAGTGTTCTACTCCCTGACCCTGATGGAGCAGCTCTACATGCTCAGTGACTGTGGAGTGAAGTAGGGTTGGATTGAGACAGCAGAGCATGAAAATTACTTTCCCCAGGCTCAAGGGTAGGCAGAAAGAAAAGAAACAGAGAAGATGTGTAAGCCACGTCAGGCCTCTCCGCTCTGCAGGAGAGGACGCTTCAGTCAGGGAACTAGAGCAGTGGGAAAATTCACAGCGAGACATGTCTACAAGGCACTTAACGACTGTCATGAGCACTTGATTAACATTGCATTTGATTGCAGCTGTTTGCTAACAAAGGTTCAGCAAAGTGGATTTGCATCATCAAAAGAAATGACATCAATATGACCCCTGGCAACAGAACCTGAAATATACCTAGTGATTCTGATGGTAGAATTATTTATTTAGAGATAGAATATAGAACATAGAATATACTGTGCTGCAGGGAATGAAGGCTCGTGGACTGTAAAATGAATTTTATTTAATAGCCTACTTTTTTACACTCGTACATGCATTGCAGAAGAAATTATGTAATTTTTGTTGATTTTTACTGAAAGACATGAACAATTCTATCTCAAATTATTCACTGTCTCAAATGATGATGTTGGAAATTACATTTAATTGACTAAAACGTCCTGCTACACAAAGAAATTATATTTTTGTATAGCTAATATAACAAAATGATCGGTGGAAATGATGCAAAGTAAAAATGTAGGCTACTATTAAAAAGTGATAAATAGATTTGTTTTTGTTAACATCTTTTTCACAATGCCATGCAAATAAAACTTTTTAAATATTTTTAATTATTCCTAACTTAGATCACCATTGCATTCAAGATGAAATAATTCATTTTTTAATTATAGATATTCATAGTTTAAAAAAGTTATATGGTCAAAAAAATAAAATAAACGATTGGTCACGTGACACTGGTGTTTCGCGTCAGTGACGTCAAACCAACAGCAGCGTCGCGTCAAATGGTGCCATTTTTTATTGAACGCGTCGTGAATCTGCAAAGGTAGATCGGTTTCACGGAAGAAAGAGGGAAATACTGTTTCTTGGACGGCATGGTGAGTTTCTTAACTGTTGTATTTCTCTGAATTATGTTAATACTGTCAAAATTATTAACACAGCCGCAGATTAGAACTTCGTAAAATATATATTGGCTATATTTGGCACTAAATTAAAACGTTTTGTGTTAGTTTAATAATATAATATTATTGGTAATATTGGTGTCAATGAATTTACTGATATTATATTGAGCTGAATTTACATACTAATGATAAAAAAAATAGTAGGCCTGCCTATTCGAAGCTATATAGACATAGTCAGCCTCAGACAACTGCATTTAAAGCAATTAACTTATATGAACATCTTTGAATTCCACCCCTATTTTAATTCTTTTAATCGAATTACACCCTTGGTTGTTAAACATCTCTTGGTATGCAGTAAGAATCCCAGCTAAACTTCGACTAGGTTTACAAGATGCTGTGTGCTTGGTCTGTCAGCTGCTTACCACTTTGTGATGTAACCCTTTATCCTTTACTGAGGAGAATTTGTATTCCACGAGTCCTCTGAGGTGTTCTGTAGTTTTTATTGAGAGAGAGAGAGAAAAAAATAGAAATCTCACAGGAGCTCATTATGTCAAACCTGATATCTTCATCTATATCTCTGATGCCCCCTGAGGAAGTTTTCCACATAGAGTCTCATGTATATTATCACTATGCTGGTTTGATCCTGTTACACTGGGATATTATTTGAAGCACAGTTGACTCCATCAATATTACATCAGACAAAAAGATCACATACAAAGTCTATCCACATCAAAATGTACCTCTCACCGACAAATATTTGAATGTCACCCTTTTCCGAATTTGCGAATTTTCCTGCCCCACGTACATGTAGTCTGTGAATTATAGGGTTTTATAAAGCTACAACAGCTCTAACTGGCATCCAACTGGTTGTTTTTCATGCTGCTGGTGGCAGGCATGTGGTACAGGTCCTTCAGAGGTTAGGGATCTAAAGAACAGATGAAATGAAACAATTCTCAGAGGAATTCCTGCTAACACCTGCTTTTTCATGCCTGTCCATGCACTGTGGTTAGTGAAAAAACGATACTGCCTGACCAGGCTTGTACCATTGCACCAGACCCGTTGTGCTCAATCAGGGGTTCTCAACCTTTTTCAATCCACCAACCTTTGTCCAAAAATGAACGTCCTGTCATCATTTACTCACCTTCATGTCATTCCAAACTATAACTTACTTTCTTTCTTTTTTTTTTTTTTTTGAAGAACGTTGGATACAGTTTTAGTCTCCATTGAGTTGACTTTTTTTTTTTATTTATTTTTATTTTTTATTTTTTTAATAGCTTCTTTTATGTTCCACAGTAGAAGGAAGGTCATACAAGCTTGAATCAACATTTTTTATGTCCACAATTTTAATTTTTGGGAAAACAATCCTTTTAATTCTTGCCAGGCTGCGACCAGTGTAAGAGAGTTTAACGGCAGTTGACAAAACAGTCACTTGTCCCATGGATGATTTTTACATCCACTGAAGCTTTACATCCATTTTTTAAGCCTTGCGAACATGATGATTTGGTTTTTTGTGATATATGTGTATTCTACACAGATGCTTCAAATTTAGCTGATTTGTCACTAAGATAATGTTATCCAGCTCTATCTGAATGACTGAGTTTAGGTTTTGTCTAAATTTTAAAAATGCCTTGGAAGCATTTTATAAGAATGTGTTGAAAATTGTAAACCAATCAGTAATGTTTTGCGCAATGTCACCATTTAACTGCAAAAGTGTATTTATGATTATGGCTGCATAATTTCGAGCTTGAGTATTTTCGTCTTTTTTTTTTTTTAAAGTTACAATTAAGAAATGGAAAAATAATTCTAAAAAGGTAACATTTAATGAAAAGTATAAATATTTCTAGCAAATATAAAAATTTATTGTTACAAATAAAAATAAATTATTTATTTGTGGTACGGCCAGTGAAAATCAGAACTTCTAGTTCAGCAAAATTGTTGAACATCGATCTAAATTACGCTCTTTTAAATAATATAGCATAGAAATCTCCCCCAGCCCCATCAGCATCTCTGGCAAGCCCATGTTTGAGGTATAATTTTATTTTCTATTCCATGCTCTTTGATTTGGAACTGGCTGATGGAAATGAGTATGACTGAAAAACAAACTGCATTAGACTATTTGGGCTTGAGTGAATCATAAAGATTCAATAAAGCGTAACCAAGAGCTGCTGTTTTGTGTTTCTGGCTCATGACAATATTTCAACATTAGCCTTAGTATCGTACGGAACCACCTTGGTAGTTCCATCGCCTTCGCAGGCGTTCTCATTACACCGGACCACCTAGCTCTCAAGTGTCGGCAGATAATTGTTTAAGAGCTCTCTCCTTTACCTGACAGACCCATTAATGCTTCCATTTACAGTGAATGGGCCATTCAGCCCAGTCAGAGCTCATAGAATGAGCTAATGCCACACTCTATTCAACAAGTACAGCAACCCAATTTAATCTCTGGTGCTGTTGGCCACCAAGTGTTTCCTCTCTTGCCTGAGGAGAAAGTCTTGGACACCTAGACCTGTCAGTTCAGCACTCACTTCAGCCCTTTTCTTCATGTTTCTTTTTCAGCTCGCTCAGGAGGGAGGTGAAGGTCGAGCAGAGGCTAATGACGCTTCAACACAGAATGTTCTTTGAGATCAGGCTCCTCGACTCGCAGCCTGGCAGCCTCTGATTATAACAGTGATGGCTGGACAAGCGAAGGATTCGCTGGAATTGTGCTTGTGGACCAGAACAGAACGTTTGGAGATGTTTCCAGCATGTGATCAGTTAAAGAAGTTTCCCTCCTCGGAAGACCTTGAGTGTGTCGGTGGAGGACAGGTAGGGTGGTGGTGGCTGCTTGTGTTGGTAGAGCTACTGAGAAAGCTCTTGTTTGATATGAAGGGGCTCTTTTAAGTGTTTGAAGTTTGTTTTTGAAGTTGGTTGAGTTCACCTATTCACTTTGCAATAAAGTAACTGAGGTTAACCCTTATCGACTGTTCCTTTTGGAAAGTATAAAATTTTTGTCCCTGGAAAAAAAAAAAAAAAAAACTAGATAGACGAGAAAATATATATATTTGAAAAACGCTCCCAACAGCTAAGCGATTTGTTTGAACTTGAAAGTCCTTTATAAAATGCTGTAAGGTCACTTCATTTCAGAAAGCATCAAATATTAATCAAAAACCATTCATAAATGTGTTAATTCACATTCTGGTCAATTCCTTGTATGGTGAAACCCTACTTAACTCTTCCCTTAAATTTCCTGTTTTTCTTTTTTCTTTTTTCCTGATAAGATGACTTAATTCTCTGCAAACAGCCTTGCTCTTAGCTTTTCGTGGTATTTCTGATGAAATAAATAGTTAAATTGATTCCGTCAGCCAGTTATAATGTTTCATCATGGACAGCGTCAGCATAGGTGCAGGCAGTATATTCCATTCTGAATAAAATTGCTCTTCAATTAAAAATGTTTTTTTTTTTGGCAAGACAGGTAAGTGTTATTCATTATCAAATTCAAACACAGAAGAGCAGGTGCTGACCTAAGAATACATGTAACACACACACACACACACTACAAGTCAAAGATTTGGGGTTGGTGCTGTGAGATTTAACCTTTTTTTAAAGAGGTGTCTTAAGCTCACCAACACTGCATTTATTTGATCAAAAATACAGTTATATGGTAAAATATTATTACAATTTAAAATAAATTTCCATTTTAATACAAAGTAAAATGTAATTTTGTAAAGTAGAATGTTTGACGGGGAAGTTGTGGCCTAATGGTTAGAGAGTCTTGCTCGTAATTCAAAGGTTGCGAGTTCGAATCTCGGGCCGGCTGGAATTGTAGGTGGGGGGAGTGAATAACCAGCGCTCTCTCCACCCTCAATACCACGACTGAGGTGCCCTTGAGCAAGGCACCGAACCCCTAATTGCTCCCCGGGTGCCGGAGCAATGGCTGCCCACTGCTCCGGGTGTGTGTTCACGGTGTGTGTGTGTGTGTGCATTTGTTCACTACTCACTGTTGTGTGTGTGCACTTGGATGGGTTAAACGCAGAGCATCAATTTCGAGTACATGGCTCACCATACTTGACAATACGTCACGACTTTCACTTGACAGTCATTGCTCCAGTTTTCAGTGTCTTATATATATCTTCTACGATTAATGGGGCCTTGCAAACTAAACAAACCATGAGCCTATTTGAGCCAGAATTTGAGTGTAGTTAGATTGGTCTAAGAAAATGGTTGTTGTCTCAAGGACAAATCGCAATGCTAATCATTTCATTCCGGTTATGTAAGAATACAGTCTTTGTTGTGAAATAACAAAATAATGATTGATCAACGATTCTCTCAACTTCTTTCAAATAGATATCTGTATGAAAAACACAGCAGGCTGAGGCATGCAGGTCAAAAATGCATCACGCCATCCTTTGTTCTTCATCCCATGTGAAGACAACACCCCTCCCCTCTCTTCTTCATCTTTTGATGAGAAAATAGCTTTCTTTTGTTTTCCTCTTGTATGTAGAACAGCAGTCCTGACAGGCTTAGTCTCTTCTGTATCTCTTATTAACTCAGCTGTGACTTTTTTTATGTACTATCCTACTTCAAAGCATTGCATAGTCAACACTCGGTGAGCAAGAGATGGGATCAATGGCGTCAGTCCACTACCTTGTTTATTACCATAAATGTCAGCCGGGCGCTTCATCCTCAGCTGTCCTCTAGCTTTGGCTGACAAAAATGTCAAATATATTCACGACAGTCATTACAATCAGATAATTCTTGGTGAAGAGCAGAACATAGTAGATTTAGTAAGAAAATAACAGTATTTTAAAATAAAGTGTTTTCTTTTATATGTAAATTCAATAAATACTTTCAGCCAAAAAGAACCATGACAACTTATGAACAACCCGGGTCCTTGACAGAGACTGAATATTGAGTGAGTGCTGAGATATATAATACTCATATTTTATGGATTTTGAAAGGTCAGAGCACTTAAAGGTGCACTCAATCATTTTTGTCCTCATTAAAAAGTTTTACAGTTGAAGAAATGATTAGTACTTTTGAAAAATACCTTTAAAATGACAGACATGACACTCACATGAGAGGAAGACTCAATACTGCTTTCAATAGCCTTTTTTTCAGAATTATTTTTGCCATTTTTTGCCTTTAATTTGATAGGAAGGACAGGAAGCACAATGGGAGAGAGAGAGGGGGACAGGATCTGGAAAAATCGCCCGAAGTGCAGCGGTGCTGTATGTCGACACGCTGCCCACGAGGCTATTGGCGCCGACACAATAGTCTTTTTGAAAGCTGATTTGTTTTACATGAAGTGAATCGATATGATATGACTTTCTCTCATATACACAATCATTGTGTCAGTCGCCAAGGCTAAATTGATTTGATCAAAACTACACTGAAAAAAAAAGTTTGAATTTACTAAATTTATTAAAGTAAGTCGTTCAATATATCAATCAATATATTTTAGCTACATTTAAATGAACAAATTTAGTTGACTAACTTTCAACTTTTTTTTTTTTAAATGTAGTTAAATTAATTGTTTGCAACCACTTACCTTAACAAATTTAGGATAATTTTTTTTTTCAGTGTACAGTAACATATTGTGAAATATTATTGCAGTTTAAAGTAACTTTTCTGTTTTAATATATTTTAAATTATAATTTAGTTATGTGATGCAAAGATGAATTTTAAGAAGCCAGTCACATGATCCTTCAGAAATCATTCTAATATGCTGATTTAAGTGATTTCTTATTATCAGTGTTAAAAACAGTTGCTTAAAGGGATAGTTCACCCAAAAATGCAAATTCTGTCATCAGTTACTTATCCTCATGTCGTTCCTGTAAGACCTTCATTCATCTTCAGAACACAAATGAAGATATTTTTGATGAAATCTGAGAGCTTTCTGACCCTGCATAGACAGCAACACAACTGACACATTCAAGGCCCAGAAAGGTAGTAAGGACATTGTTAAAATAGTCCATGTGATATCAGTGGTTCAGCTGTAATTTTATGAAGCTACAAGAATACTTTGTGTGCAAAGAAAACAAAGATAACAACTTTTTTCATCAATTTCTTCTTTTCTGTGTCAGTCTTTGACGCTTGTTCACGACAGTACCATTATGCACTCATGCGTCGTGGTACTCTTGTGGATGCCTTTCGTTTCACGATTTCATCACAAATATCTGGTTTGGAGCGACATGAGGGTGAGTAATTAATGATAGAATTTTCATTTTTGGGTGAACTATCCCTTTAATATTTTTGTGGAACCATGATGTTTTTTTTTTTTTTTGGTGTCATTCTTTGATGAATAGACAGCTCAAAAGGCATTTATTTAAAATAGAAATCTTTTTAACATTCTAAATGTCTTTACTGTCACTTTTGATGAATTTAATGCATCCTTGCTGAATAAAAGTAGTAATTTCTTTCAAAAGAATATAACTGATAACATACTTTTAAACAGTAGTGTGAGTGTGTGATTTTTAAACATTTTTCAAAACTGCTATTAATTTCTTCGTAGAAGTTTTTAACTTGGGAAAAATAACCAAGCGCACCTTTAAAAACCACGCTAAGTAAGTACTGAGTGCGAGCTAATATCCTTAATGTATTTGTCAGAACCCCTCAGCTGAAATAGCTGTCAAACCAGGCAGTTTAAGAACATTTCTGTACTTTCGCATCTACTTGCCTCAAATTGGCTTCTGCTTTGCATAAGTGTTCCAGCTCAGCCCACTCTGCACATGCATAATGAGAAACTCTAAAATGCATAAATCGAATTTGTTCCCCTCGCTTGCTGCAGTTTTGCATGTAGCATTGGGTTGACAGCCATCCACGTATGCTTGAGGCTGGTGGTTGTTAGAGTTTCCAGCATCGTCTTACTCAGTAATGCTGAGGGGGAGCTATTTTGCTAGTCTTCAGGGGTCTGTTTTAACAAGAGCAAAGGGACCTCTTTTTGGAGCGAGTTCTCTTGTGGATACTTTGTAAGGATGCCAGTTACTGAAAACTCTGACAGTCTGGATAAACTCAGCATGGAGTCAATATCACCTGGATTTTGTAGCCTGCCTGTTTTTGATTCTGTTTGAGTATTAAAACTTCAGAGTGCTAAACCAAATGTCACCAGAGGCAGGCTTTCAATAGGCCGGTGAATTTCACAGTGATGGGGACATTCTGCTCGGACATTGAAATGCTGAAAGGAATATTTTTACGACATAAATGCACACAAACAAATGCGACACATTCAATCAGAACTGCTCTCTCTCCCATCTGCTTACATGCACACATACACACTGTACACCCTCCTGCTGTATAACTTACTCTTCAATGTGAACATAAGGGGAAACCTTGTTTACACACTGCTTTGCATCAGCAGCTTTCCTTAAACTTCAGCGAGTTGATGAACACAGTTAGATGAGAATATGGCGGCCCCGGTGCTCCAGAGCATAATTGCCCACAGCTGTGAGAGCCGTGTAAAGCAACGCTGTTGTCTGTACTGAGTGCCACTTTTGAGATGCCGATTCTAAATTGCAGGCGAAATTAGGGATTCATTCACATTTTAATCAACATAAAGCGCTCATCAGTCACATTAAAACTTTGGGCCATCATTGCAGTTTCTTGGGAAGCTTTTCTGTATAGCAAATAAAACCAGCATGAACATTGATAATTAGAAGAGGGTTTTAATGATAAATGTACCCACATATGTGCATCAGTTCACTTTTGTCCTCTTGAGTTTTCAGAAATAAATATTTTTGAAATATACTTGCAATTCCTTCTATAAAAAGTATCTTGACTACATCAAACAATATATAACTGTAAAAGTGTTAGTAAACAAATACAGTACAAATACAAAAAAAATCTGTTAACTTGTTATACAAAGACAAAACATTTTTATTCTAAAATTAGACCATTTTAACAACAACAACAAAAAAGATTTTTATGAGTAAAAATGCATTTCTTAATCATTTACAGATAAAATTAATATTTAACAAGGCAACATGTACATACAACTTACATTTGTTTTAGAAAAGTCATATTGGTTATTTTTGTTTTTATGCACATTGGAGTGTTTTATGTTAAGTTTTAGGGTTTTGTTAATGTTTATTGGATCAGTGGATCACACATTGGATATTAATCATTTTATTAATAATATTTAATAATTTTATGACGTGCAGTTAAAAATGCTAAACTATACTGTCACTAAAATGCCATCCCGTAACATTGCCACTGTATTTACTGAAGTTAAATTTTAAAGTTGTTTTACTGTAAACATATTTATGTATATTGCTATTACACTAACACAGTTGTCTAATTTGCTCATGTTCAATTGTTAAATGATGTTCGTTCCTCTATTATAGAGATACCTCTTGTGACATGCTTGGAAGAACAAATATCTTTGGTTTAATTGGCATTTAAACAGAGATTGGCATCAATTACTCTGTGTGTATCACGTAATGAGCGCACCGACCCATGGTTGTGTTCTGGTTGGCCACCCACTAGAGAAGGAACCACATGTTTTACGGATGTGTGAGAGGGACCGTTGGATTGCGCTGCATTATTGTTAATCCTGAGTGAGAGGGGCAGATGCTATCAGAGCACTGTGATCTGGGATTACAGAGAGCTGAGGGCATCACAGCACCCCACTCAACTCGGATCTTCTCTCCTTCAAACCTTTTTCTCTTACTCGCTCTCTTATCTTTACTTAAGTTTTCTTTAAGTTGTTTGCTCTACTCCGGTTCTCTCTCTCTCTTTTTTTCCCTCCATAGTCTTTTGCTTTCTGCCATTTTAATGTTCTTTATTGGCATTGCAGATATATTGCCGTTCTCTCTGACCCTCATTCTTTACCTGCTGCAATGCTTCAGGTGAAACACCAGCATTATACATAGTCTGATTACACGAGGGACATATACAGTAGCAGTGCATGTGAACAAAGTCTGTGCTGAATGCTACAGAAATGTCTAAGAATACATTGCACATTGTGAGTAATGGAGGCATACCTAGGGCTAGTGCTCTTGTGTATTGACATACATTGTAAATTCACACATTCCTTTGGTTCTTAAGTTATAGAATATGAAGCCATGTATCACACGTGCAAACCTTCCAGTACAAATTCACAACTGACTTGGAGCACTGTACTAGGAAAAAGTAGTAGTAGTAGTAGTAGTCAACAACCAAAATATATATTTTTTTCCTGATTTTAACTTAATTTATTTTTTAAATTATTTATTTTATTCTTTTGAATGTATTTTTCCAGAGTTTCTTTAGCAGAACTGGAATTGGTCTGCCAATGGAATGAAAAACTATGGCCAACTTTCCTGGCTAGTCAACAAGCTAAAGATTTCTAGGAAAATGGTAAAGAAAATTAGTTAAAGGGCTGAGGCGAAGCATTCTGAAGTAAATCGAAAGGACCATAAATAATGGATAACATGCAGTTCTTGTTGCACTGTCAAACAGGGGGCACAGCAGAAGTTTGCTCAAGTTTTCAATTTAGTTGCATAAGAAGCATGAAACAGAGGCTGCATAAAAAGATCTTAAATCCCTCTATATAAATATGAGAATAAAATCAACCCATATCAAAAAGGGGGTGATGTACCTACAGCACAAGAGAAATAATATGATTATGCACAGCAGGGGCCAAGCCTGGTTCTTTTCTAATGTCTGATTAGGTATAGCAGAAAAGGAAATTGCCATTGACACCTGCTAAAAACTCAACAATTAAGACACGGATATGCATAAGCATTTGTAATCACTGACACAGAAGATTGCCTTTTAAATGAAAACATATTTGTGACTTGATGCTATGACAGGAAGTGTCACTTCCTGACACATTTTACAACTTTATACCAGCCAAAAAAAAAAAAAAAAAAAAAGCGTACAGACACATTGTGCTGTGGTGCCCAAGTAGAAGATTTTGGTTCAAAGCCTGCTTTGTACCCTGATTAGTTCCATTTACTGCCTTTTCTGATACTGTCGTTTCTGTGCTCAAAAAACGTCCCATTAAAGTTACATAAAGACCTACCGTTGAGCCATTTATGTGGTACGTAAGGGATATGTTAAAAAATTATACTTGATGATAAAATTATACTCGAGTCTCAGCAGAATTGCATGGCTTCAGAAGCATAGCTACATTTATGTTTATTCAGCATCTCCTAAGTTCCTCCTGCAGAGCTGAAATTCTCACAAATGCTAGAAGTACGTTCCCATATTTTACTCCCACTGTGTCTCAGAGTGTTTGATCAGCAGAGGAGCTGGATATGAGCAGAGGAACATTATTTATGAGGAAGTGTTGGCAGGACCCTGTTCCTGGACCCGGAATCTGCCCCCTGTCCAGGTTAAGGTAATGTAAAGGAGACTATATTCACCCAGGACTAATTACATTACCACCCTGATAAACAGCTTGTACTTTGATAAACTTTTTTGCTGGTGCCTATACTTTTGCACTTGCTGCCTTCTAATAAATATTAATGACTCTGAAAGAAATCGGAGATGCGTTTTTTTTCCTTCTGCCTGTCCTTGTGAGTCAAGGTTATGTTTCTTCCTAATAAAACGCAACCTGTTTAATGAAGATATGAGCTTGAAATAATGGTCCTGAAATGGGGGAAAACTGCATCATAAGCCAAAAACTAAAAAAGCTTTTCAAACAAATGATACTGATAAGATCTGCTGTCTCACTTTGTTGAGAATAGGCTGAAACTGTAATTTTGGTAACACTTTACAATACTTGTTAACATGAATTTGTTAATATTAGTCAATGCATTAGATTTCATGAACAAACTATTTTTTTATAGCAATTATAAATCTATGGTTCATGTTCATTTATAAATTTGTATATTGTTAATTCATGTTCATTCGTAATACATAACTAATTTATACAATTTGAGAGTTGTTTTTCTAGGTTAAACTATTGTTAATGGTTAGTTTAGGAACCTATGCATGAACTAATGTTTACAAATTGAACTATTGTAAAGTGTTACTGTAGGTGTCCGTAAAATATGAAGCAGCACAACTAGTTTTAGCATTGATAATACCAAGAAATGTTTCTTGAGAACCAAATCAACATATTAGAATGATTTCTGAAGGATCATGTGACAATGAAGACTGGAGTAATGACTGCTGAAAATTCAGCTTTGCCATCATAAATTACATTTTGAAATATGTTACAATGGAAAACCGTTATTTTGCAATAATAAATTTAAATATAATATTTCATAATATTACTATTTTACTGTGTTTTATCAAATACAGTGGTGAGCATAAGACATTTTTAAAAAAAAATATTTTAAAGATTTTGCCGACCCCAAACTTTTGAATGGTTGTGTATAATGTTAAAAAGAAGATGAACCCATTGGTTTCTGCTTGAATTAATCATACAATTTGATCATATTAGTAACAACAATAGTAAAATATGGTCTGCTCAAACAAATGCACAAAGACTGTGATGAGTTTTCTTGTCTTTAATGAACACATTATGTAAACATCCACAGTGCAAGGTGGAAAAAGTATGTGAGCCCCATTCTGGAATGAACAAAAACGGTGCTCATGGGAGAACACCATGAAGGAAGTCACTGTCCAAAACAAACTAACAAGCAAAAAAATGGGAGGGGAATGCTGAATATTTGAAGATCGCAAAAGAGTCTTCGGATGCTCCACAACTGGAAAAATATTCTATGGACTCAAACCAAAAGGGTGGGGTGGGGTGGGGTGGGGTGGGGTGGGGGGGTGAAAAGCCACAATAGACCAACATCAAATGTTCATCATGGCTTGGAGCTGCTGCCTCAGAGCTATCACTGATGGAAAACTTAATTTTCAAGTTTATCAGAGATAAATTAGTTTCGTTCACCAATTGAAGCTCAAGAGATGTTGGGTGATCCAACAGGACATCGATCCAAAGGAGAAAATAAATACTCTTACAATACTACTCTTACAGATGTAAATCAACAAAAGAACAGCTTCAACAGAAGAAATTCTGCTGTTACTTAATGACCCAGTAAGAGTCCTGACCTCAACTTGACTGGTACTGTCAGTAGTTTAAAAAACTAATAATAATACTTGTTTGAAGTATGTATATTTAAGACAAAATTTGGTCACTTATGTTTTGTTTATGTTTTTCCCCTCAATTTCGATCTGCTCCTGCTTCACTCTGGGTTTTCCATTTCCTGCTCACCGCTCGCTGTGCCATTATATATGTATGTATGTATGTGTGTGTGTGTGTGTGTATATATATATATATATATATATATATATATATATATATATATATATATATATATATATATATATATAAACCATAATAGATAAATGATAATGTGTATTAGTTTTTAAACCTCATCCTCTGCCTCTGTAACGATGTTTGAAAACATATGTCTGCTTCCATTTATAATGCACGAGGACTAATGCACATATTCTGTTCCGGAGAGCAGGAGCTGAGAGGGGCACGGGAGACGCATGCAGCCATTTGATCAGAGCTAATGCGCTGGAAGCTGCTGAGGATGCTACCCTTACCGCTCTTTTCCCAGGAGAGACGGGGAGTGAAGAGAAGAAAGGGGGAATGAAGATGTTCCCAGCGGACACCTGCAGAGCATACCTCACCTTCATCCATCAGGAATCTCCCCTATGAGTTAATGCCAGCAGGGAACCATCCTGACAGGTTTGGCCTTAATGGCACATTCTGTAGTGAATCGAGAATATTGCAGGAGTGCTAGTTAACTAAGATGTGCTCCTGCAATGCTTTTGTGTGGTGTGTTTATGTCTCAGCTTGGTGACATGGAGGCCAGCCTGAAAGTGGAAGCCAGTTATGAGGGTCAGACCCAAGATTGAAACCTGTGAAAAGCTTTCAAACCTTGCAGTTCCATCAGAGCCGCCTTTGTCTTTGAAAATGTGCAAAAGAGCATGAATGTAGCACTCGTATGGTGAATCAGTTGCTGGCTTTTACCCAAACCTGAACTGCACTCAGTTCCACTGATTGCCATTTTTGTTAACAACAGTCCATATTCACATTTGAGAAGTGTGCATTTAATGGATGAAACATTTCAGTACTTCTTTCATACAAACTGTCATAAGCAGCTCCATTGCTTTGTGTTTCTCAGCCTCGCAAGGTCAGATATCTAGGTAAATGTGCAAAGCATATATTATTGGAGCCCCATACATTTCATCATACAATAGGAGGCCTTGCAGACCTGGATAAATAAGATGTGTTTGTGTGTAAATAATAATAAAAAAATGAAAGGCTCAAATGGGTTATGATCAAATGTACTGGCTGTGCTGCAACAAATCTTGTTAAAATGGTCTTTCACAATGATAGACACTTTACAACTCCCTTAAGAATACTGACTCACCTCATGATCAATGCTGCTATACATGTTTGAGAAGTTCACTAATGTTTGATTGGTTAATGGAGACATTCAGCAGTGTGTTTTTAATAGTTGCTCTCAGTTTTGGGTTTGTTTCATCAGCATGTTTTTTTTCTTCTTCTGCTTTCCTTCGGTTTTGCCTGGGAGCAACTATTCAACTACTTTATTTCCCAAAGTCGATGATGGGATTTACCGTTGTTTCTTCTGTTCTCAAGGCCATAAGCTTTAGTTGACACCTGCATGATTAACTGGAATGCTGTGTATATGTACTAAGCTGCATAAACTACTAATTCAGTTTCATCTGCGACCTATCAATATCCTCCAGAGATGGATCAGGAGGTAATATTTTGGATTGCGTATATATATGCGTATGTTGTTGGTGAGTTTTTGCATGATGAGATGTGACCTTGCTTTCTGAAGCTGTTTATACTTGCTTTGAGGCATGTTGGCAATTATGTCAACATAATTCATGGCAACTAGGACTTCAGGGAAGAACAATGAAACCGGTTTAACAGATTTATTACCTCACAATCTGGATTCTCCATTGTTTTGCTTACCCTCCCTCTTGAGACCATGTAAAACAGCCTCTCTTGGAAGATGCTCGCAGTGCCAGATGTTTTATAGAGAGGAAAACCTTGACACTACAGAGTGCGCAGGAACAAATAGAGGCGTGAGGAAGCTGGAGCAGAGCTAAATCACATGATCAATCATTTGAGCAGTAAATCACTCAGTCGTTCAAGTACATTTGATCACTGTTGGGAGGGTTACTTTTTAAAAGAAACATACGTTAATGTGTTAGGTTACTTTTGTGTTGCTTTCTCTTACTATCAACTGAGACTTACTGTCTTCAAGTGCTATGTTTTAGTCTTTATGCATTAGTTTGTTTGTGATGACCTTGAAAAGATGCATTTCCCAAAATTTTAATGCATCAAAGTGTATTAAACATAGGAATCATTAGTATAAGACATCATCAGAGAATTACCAGTTTTTTAAACCTTTTTTTTTTTTTGTTTTTAACTTTTTTTATTTACATCATGCATTATTCATACTGATAGTGCAGCTTAAAAAATAAACATTAAATTATGAAATAAAGTGTTCCCATTCATCTCATTAGCAGCCCAACACCACCACCACTTCTTCTTCTTCTTTATCATCATCTTCTTCATTTCTTCACCCTCTTCTTCTTCTTCTTGACTTTCTTTACCTTTTTCTTCACCTTCTTCACATTCTTCTCCTTTTTCTTCTTCACCTTCTTTTCCTTCTTCCTTTCCTCATCCTCCTCCTCCTTCTTCACCTTTTCCTTCTTCACATTCTTTTTCTTCTACTTCACCAACTTCTTTTTCACATTCTTCTTCACCCTTTTCTTCACCATCTTTTCCTTCTTCCTTTCCTCCTCCTTCTTCTTCTTCTTCTTCTTCTTCTTCTTCTTCACTTTCTTCATCTTTTTATTCTTCACATTCTTCAATTTCTTCAGCTTTTTCTTCACCACCACCTTCTTCTTCTCCTTTTTCTACTTCACATTCTTTTCCTTTTCCTCCTCCTTCTTCTCCACTTTCTTCACCTTTTTCTACTTCTTCACTTTCTTCTTTTTTTCCTTCTTCACCTTTTTCTTCTTCTTCTTCTTCTTCACCTTATTCATGGTCTTCACCTTTTTGTTCTTCATCTTCTTCACTTTCTTCACCACCTTTTTCTTCTTCACCACCTTCTTCACATTCTTTTTCACCTTTTTCTTATTCACCTTCTTTTCCTTCTTCTTTTCCTCCTCCTCCTCCTCCTTCTTGTAAAACCTTCCAAAACCAGGTGGTTCATCTGATTTTTACCAAAATTGACTCAACTGATCATGCTGGCAAAAAGATGTTAAAAGATTTTCAATAGACCAAATGATTCTCATAGCACATAATAGAATGTAAGGATTAAATTATGAAAAAAATGTGTTCCCATTCATCTCATTGGTAGCCCAGCACCACCACCACTATTATTACTACTACTACTACTGCTACTTCTTCTTCACCTTTACCACCTTCTTCTTTTTCTTAAACCTTCTAAAACCAGATGGTTCATCCGATTTTTGCAAAAATTGACTTGAATCATCTTCAGATCACGATGGCAAAAAGTTATCAAAAGATTTTCAATAGACAAAATTGTTCTCATACAGCACATAAAAGAATTTGAAGAAGAGCATGCCAAAATAGATATATGCTACAACACTGTGTCATATTGTGATGAATCTCGGTACCTGTTATTATAAGCATGACCTGAGTTTACTTGCCCGGTTTTGGCACAGTGCCACTTCCTGGTGATGAGATATGAGAAACTGCTATTTTTGCAAATAAATTCTGAACAGGAAGATTATACAAGTAATCACCATGGGCCTCATTTATAAAGTGTGCGTAAACTCAGATTTAAGAGTGTGCTTACGCTTAAATCCACACCAGCGCTCATATTTATAAAGACGGTCTTTGACGTGGAAAAGTGCTTAGCGTCACATCAGGGTCTGAGCAGGCGTACGCACTTTTTATTGTCGGAGTATTGCAGGTTTTTTAAATGTAAGCTGTTCTTGCAGCTCGCTGTTCTAAATTATGATGGTTTGTGATATTTTATATGTTAATGACATTAATTAGGGGTCGTTTACAAGCAGAGAGCTGAAACCGTTCAATTTCGTGCAAGCTCAAGATCATTTGCGATTCATAGATTTCACATCTGAAAGAGATGCGTACGCGCGTTTTCTGATCGTACGTTCATTCTACGAATCACACGTACGGATATTCGAGAGATGATCGTAAAATCAAATTTAGGATGGTTTCTGTGCAACATTTTATAAATGAGGCCCCAGAGAAGAAGTAAATAGTTCCCCCAAAACTGCATCTGACATCTATTTATTTCCCGCTCTTGCTTAAGAAAGATCTGAAATTTATAAACAGCGTGGTCTGTGTGATAGTTTGTGCTATATTTTTAGGAACAGGCAACTAGTAGTTCTTTGGTAAGAAACAACAACTTTTTTCTCCAGTTTTAACTGGTTTGTTTATGCATTTGCAAAATAACTTACACATACTTTACATGCATTTTTATGTCATCGCTATTTATGATTGCTTTTAACACTTCAGAGTTCACTAGAGATTATTATTCAGAGCATGGCCAAGCTTGAGGGAATTTGGTATTCTTGTGCAGTAAACATTGTTTTGACATCATGACAGCTGTGAACCAAAGATGCCTGCAGCAACTTTGCGCTGTTGCACAAAACTTTATCTCTGCTGTGCCAAACAGTATTCAGCCCACTACAGCAGATGAAGCCATGTACGGCAGCACGCTAAACCTGTAACTGCTGCTCAATTAAACACAAACCCTTGGCATCTGAGTGAATGAACGCTGACAAATGTCACATGACAGTGTGGTGCATGACTACATCTGAATTCACTGATGCATGAGAGACAGAGAGGGACTCTACCACCAGCCTATCATTAGGAAATGGGTTAGTGGACTCAAACACACTCGCAAGACCAGATGCGTAGTTCGGTCTGCACAGCTGTCTGATTCTCATGTGTGAAATGCTTGTGAAGAGGTGGAACATAATTGGTTTTCTTCTACCGTACACCTACGTACAAGCTCTCTATTCGGCTCGAATGGACGGCTCGCTATTCTGCTCTAAATGTTCTTCCCTATCGCCATGCTGTAAACCTGAGATAATGATGCGTGTTTAGGCCTTGTTTACCACTTTTTTCTTGGCAGAAACAGTATTTCCAGGGCACTCTGCTCTCATTCATGCCATCTAAGGAAATAACTGTGATTGTGGCACACTTTAAAGCTGAAGTGTGTAATTTTTTGCAATCTTGCAATACTTTCTCCTATCGCAGCTTAATGCATGGACAAGTAAGTAAACAATTTTATATGTTGATTTTCCCAGAAAACGTAAGTACGCTCTGGTGGGATGGGACTGAAGTATTTTATTTTATTTTATTTCATTTTATGCTTTCACAGTGCAATTCTAAATACAGTCATTTACTGTAGGAAAAGACAGCTTATTAATGTTTTTCCAGTCTTCACTGAGGTTTTAATAGACTAAAAACATTGCCATTCAAAGAGTTCATTTCCTAGGAGCTAAAAGTACTGTAGACCTTTAGAAAGGTCAAGAGCTGAGACTGGGAGCAAATACACCCACTATCCAGAAGATCGATATGATACTTCAGTCCAAGTGTGTACTGCTGCTCTGAGCCTATATAGCTCACTTGCAGAACATGTCATTACGCTTTATTATTATTATTATTATTATATATATATATATATATGATATAAAAAGCCAGATGCCTTCACACATACAGTATATTGATGACATACTCAAAATTGCATCAGCTGTGCTGTTGCTGTGTTGTTTGTATGGAGTGTGGACACTATAGAAGGGTTAGTGGCAGATGTGCTTTAAACAATTAGTTCAGTTTTCTAATAAGCTTTAAGGTTCGAAAAATAGGCAAGTGAATCAAATGCCTGCATTATAGTTGTTAAACTATGTTTTTTCTTAAAACAGATTCACTCCTAAAGGAATCGCTTATGATGATGTTAAACTAATCCCCCGAAGCAGACAATAATTACGGTTATTGTTACAATTGCTCTAACAAAGTTGTAAGCAATTGTAATGCTAATGTAATTGTTTAGTCATCATAAGTAGGCGCTCTAGATAAAACTAGTTTATGCATAGGTTAGATGCTTGTTCTCTAATGAGAGAACGCACAGATGGAATTCGTTAAAAATAAAGTACCACGGAGCACGGCTAAACTCAGAAACAGTTTTGTCGGGTTGTTTTCTTTACAGCTCATTTTGCAAGCTGCACGTATATCCTTAAGCTGCTCGTGGATGGTATCACAGTTTACTTGACTTCCTCAACTCTCTTCCAGCACTTTCTCACATGCGGGAAATTTGCATTAATTAAGCAAACTCTGTGATTCAACCGAGGTGCAAGAATGCCGTCGCAGGAGGAATATATTTGAATCAATTTCAGAGAAAGGAAGTAAACGAACAGACTTTCGGAACTCATCACTTGCTCATGGTGCAGAAAAGCTGCTAGACCTGTGGTGAGATTAGTGTTTTATAAACATGCCCCGTGTCTCAGTCTGGTTTTCATTGATCTTTTGCAACATTGCTGCAGTTTAATGCGTTATGAATGACAGCTTTATTTTGGATCCCATATGGGTGTGTGTTTTAGAGTGCATAGACATATCGGTTATATGACTGACTGATTTAATTGCTATTTAAGTGATGTTAAATTTCTACTAAACGTTATACAATGTGTAATAAATGCTGTATAAGGCTCTGTGAAATGTCTCTTGATTCTGACTGGCCAATCGCTGCATTGAGTGGTCAGATATTTACTCAGAATCATGTGTTTTAGTGGCAACACTACACTACTATGAATCTGTGCAATTCAAGTAGTCAATAGATAAACCCACTATACAACACGCAATGCAAATGCCTTCGCAGTAAACTAATAGTTTATTTATAGGGATGTTTCCACACATTGCAGAATTCAGGTGGTACTGAGTTGGAGATCTCTGAAAATTCAGAGCTTACAAATATTACAAGAACCTGACAGAATCTTGTAATTATGATTTCCACCATAGTGTGGTTGTAGGAAATTTTGAGATAGTATACACATAAGATTGTAAAATAATTTAAACTCATATATTCATGTCCACATATTAATAGGTGAATAGGCATGTAATAAGCAGGATAATAAACTGCAGTCAACAGGTTAGACAGAACTTGTTGCCATGACATTTTTTCTAGAATAGTAAACATACATGACTTGTATTTTAATACTTTGCATACAACCAGAGCGTTCCTGTCAAAAGGCATTCCAGCACTTTCACAAGTGCTCTCCATCCATTCCTCTCAGCTGAAATGTCTATCTCTTAATCTGCAGGAACTGAATTATTAACATGCCTGCTGGCGGTGAGAGAACACACCTTCCAGCAACAAATTACACACAGCGCCCACAATTAACAAGCTGACACTCTGCTCAAGCACTTCATTGGGCTTTTAATGTTTCCCATTGGTGCTAAAATGCTAATCGCTTGCAGAGATGCCATCGCCAGGCATGTGTTAAATAAGCAGATGAAAGTCTTTGAGCTGGATTACCAGTTGTGCACATCAAGTTCACATTACATTTGTATTCACAGTATGAAATGTTTAGGTTAAGATAGTCTATGCAAGTGCTCTGAAATACTCAATTCTGATTGGTCAGTGTTCATTGCAACCACTGTGCTGACTTGTGTGGCTTTTTTATTCATACAAACACACACAATCTTTCGCCTTCAAATGAAATGCCCAATCACTTGGATTACTGGATTGTGCCCTTGAAAATTTGGTGAACAGTAAGCAGGAAACAAAATAGAGGATACCACGCTAAAAAATAGACTATGCTTACCTAGTGTAAGTTGGTCTAGCTGACCTGAAAAGTGCCCAAAGCTCGAATGAAAAACCATTAAAACAGACCAGCATATACAATTTGGTCATGCTGGGAGACCAGATTACCATCGTAGGCTGTTTTTCTCAGCAGGAATCATATTTGTTGCATCCATTTAATGTGAATGCATGGGAACGAAGCTTTCTCCATCTGTCCTAAACAAAAGATGGTTTCAGCCGCAATTCCTCCTGGTTTTTGCTGGATGAGACATCATTTTGCATGGGCCAAATGATTTAATGAAGTTTCCAGTCTTTTAAAACATGTTTAATAGTCATCTTACAGTTCCAGAACAATCTGTAGAGAGTTGAGGTATTACAGCAGTCCACCACAACAAGCAAACTCCCATCCCGACTGAACTGCGCTCTTCCAGGATGAGGACACTGGGGAGGGATCTAACGTACAATCAGTAACCAGGATCTTTTAGAACAGGGACACACTCACATTCACATACACACATATATACAAACTAAGTGTATTAAATTACCATTGTCTACCTTTGTGTTTTATTTCAAAGTGATCCCATTATTTTGCAGCCTCTGAACAATTACATATCCATTCACTGCATTCATGGACTCAAATGAAGTGGAACCGCAGATGAGAGACTCTTCTCCCGTCCTGTCTCTCTGGGGAGCAAAGGAGAGAGCCTTTTCCATGAAGCATTTTCAAAGCCTCATCTGCGTCTTCCATTAGCCATGCAGAACGAGAAGAATGCAAGATGCCGCCAGAAAAACGCATTTTCGGGTGCAAGGGGAATCACCGGAGGCTCTGATCAGATGTAATGTAACAATTTAGCACACAGTCGGGCTGCCGTGCCTGTTGCTTTCCCTTTATTAGAGAGATGATTATGATTGCTCAAAGACTTGATTTGTTCATTTGTCTAGCATATGTTTTAAGATTACAACAAACAATGATTCAGATTGTAAGGTGAGCAGTAAGCTGCAGTAAGGTGAACTGCAAAGAAGGCAAATTCATGTAGAAGGATGCATGAGTTGCTGTTTTGAAATCAACTTTTAGAGACCTTTGAAGCCAGGGTACTACTCTGCTTTCACGCTGCATGATCTGATTTTAGTGACGTTTATTCGATGTTAAATTGAGTTTAGAAAGCACTCACCTATAGTTCATGCATGCTAACCTGACAATGATTCATGTATGAGAGTCATTGCTGTTAAATTATTAACTCAAAAGCTTCAATCCAAAACAAACAGGGGCAACTGCGATGCCAGCAAAGAGCTTTTCTTTGGGGACAGACATTTGCTCCTCCAGGGACAGAATTTTAAATGCAAAGAGAGAAGGAAAGCGAAAGTGACTGAACTGCGAACAAACATCAGACTAAAGGCCTCATACTGTTCACTTTAATGAACTGTCATAGTTAAGAGCTTTAGAATAAATTAACAAGTATTCAGACAAAATTATAACCTTATTGTTCTACCGAACTTCTTTTAAAGGAATGCATAAAACACATGCAATTCAGAATATTTTCTTAAATACACAAAATGATCATTTACAAACTTTTGATGTAATTTAAAAAAAATAAAAAGTAAATTAATTTGTTTTCTTCACACATCAAATGTCTCTATTTGTCTCTATTCTATTCTATTCTATTCTATTCAAAACTATTTCTATTCTATTCAAAACTCTATTTGTCTCTATTCTATTCTATTGGTAACAATGTACACTAACTTTTGAAAAAACTTTTTTTTAACTAAAAATAACTACATTTTTGACACAAATTATTCATGTAGTCATTTTCCCAAAATAAATTTGAACATTTAGCATATTTTTTTAAAATACTTATATTTGTAATATAAATCTCAAATACATATACAATTAAGTAAAAGGCAATTGGAAATAAATTATAAGATTTTTAAGAAGTTTTCTAGACAGTTTGTGACCTTCATATAAAAACGAGAAAAAATAGGATGTTACACCCACACGTGTACCTGCGACATGTAGGTTGAACTGCTCATAGATTCATATGTCTGCTGCCAGGACGCATACTGCTCTCTCCATCTGTATCGCTGACCGATACACAGTCCGCTCACCCACATACTCACCTCTGAGTGCTGGGGTGGGCTGCTCCATCACAGCACCTCTCACACTCAACTGGAGGTGGATGTGATCACCCATGTACTGCATCATGTTTTTGCTGTAGGTCAGACTCTCTAAAACTGGTGAACATTCCTGCAGCTATTTGGATCAGTCACATCTTAAATTAAAGTTTGTGTATTAAAGGTGAACAGGTTTACAACAAAAAAGACATGTGTGTCATGACCTGAAGGAGGACTTTTTTTTTTCAGTTATACTAAAATGACTTTTACTTGTTAAAAAAGTGTCAGTCAGACTTGACTAGATTTCAATCAGACTTCAGAACTATCAATCAGACGACAGAAGGCATGTAGTAGATTGTGTACAACAGGTTTTTCAGCAGTTTTTATCATGATAGATCAGTAAATTTTTTAGTGTTAAAATATATTGATATATTTAAAAAAAAATTGTTATACCATTAAAAGTGATTAAAATGACACTGCTCAAAGGATTAAAGCTAAAAATTCTAGATAAATCAATTAACCACATTGTAGAACCATTCGATTAGGGTTGAAAAGGGATACGTAGGGCCCTATGAAATGTTTTAATTTTTCCTAAATTCGGTTTTATTTTATTCCAAATTCTGTTTATATATACACACACACATACATACATACATACATACATACATATATATATATAATATATATATATATATATATATATATATATATATATATATAAAATTAAATTAAATTTTTAAAATAATTTAAATTATTTTAGTTTTAATGGTTAAATTAAATTTCATTAATCAAAAAGCATGTACACAAACGTACACAATTTTACAGCAATTTATTAAAAGTTTAACAAAAATATAACCTTTAAGGCCCTATGAAATACATTTTATTTTTTTTGATCAAAATGAGTTTATTTTTTGTATATTTACATTTTTCTTGTAAATAAATTCTGATTAATAATTTTTCTGGTAAATATTTCTTAAAAATGCTTTTTATAATAATTTTATTAGTAGTAGTAAGTAGTACTGTCATTATATTAAGTAATCTATTTCTGTCATAGTTTCTTCAAGTTGAAACCAAACTTTTATTTTGACGGGTTGCTGTGAAGACCTTTAATTGTCTGTTTACAAATTTGTATATGATATGATGGTAATTTTTCTCTCAAAAAAAAAAAAAACCCATTAAAATGCTCATGAAGTGACTCTCAGAGCAGTTGTAGAGATTATATTCAGGTGTTCATGCACTCTTATATTGAGGCAGCAGAGGCTGGAAACACCGCAAGCATCACACACGCTTCAGTGATGCGGCATTCATTTACACAGAGAGACGCAGAACATGCAGGATTAGTTTTTTTTGTTTAAGATTTGCAGGCACTAATCCATATTGCGTTTTGATTTAAGTATACTAACCTATTTTTGATTTATTTATACAAAATGTGGCAAGTTACGTGACATTCCTCTTTATACACTAAATTCCGTTTTTATGACTGAATTCTGTGATTTCGTCCGTGTTTTCCACAAAAGCATAGGGCCCTAGATATGCTTGTCTAACCAATGAACGAAAATTCCGCTTTGCCTCTAGAGTAAGTTATTTGGATACATTCAAGTTGTACTTTATTTGTGTATATTCAAAACCCAGTGTTCTTTAACATCGAATTGTTGAAGCTTATTTAAACTTTATTCAGTTAAGACAGCATTGATTACTTCTTCCGCTACTGCTGTTCACAACTCTCACTCACCCGTTCTCTCACTCACTCGCTCTCTCTGTCTCACCTCAGGAGCCCTGCACCGTCTGCAGACACTAACATATTCGTAAAGTGTGTGAAAGGAATCGCCACATTCCTGGTTGCCCCCTCCAGCACACAGTAGGGGAAGAGAAAGATCTGAGAGGCAGACAGACAGAAGTTTTTACCTCATGCTGCACGGTGAAGGTCCTATCAGGTAGCATTTCGCACCATACCATGCTTTGATGCATAAATGATGAGATACTCCTCTAAATATTGAGTAATATAGTCTGTGAGGTTTTCAGGTCGACTTCTCGAAATTTGTCTAAGCTGTAATAACATGGATGGATGATGTAATGTGATGTTACTCTGCTTTCATATTGTCTTCATTGCAACACACATTAACATCAAATGCAAAATACATTCATTTTTGCATGTCAGATTTTAGCCATATTGAACTATCTATTAAAGAACTATCAGCTGCAAAATCCAGTATAATTTTTGTTAAAACACTTTTAATCGCTTATTTGCTCGCCAAATATGTTTCTTAAAATGAACCAAATCAGATAAATCTTCTGTGATATTTAACTTTGCACATACTGTAGACTCACAATAACCTGCTTCAATATTACCACAACCTTTCGGATGGAATTTGTATAAGCGTAGACTTTGCTTGTACCAGAATTACGAAAAGCTAAAGTACACGTTATGTGTGTGTATTGAAAGTTTAATTAAAGTTCTGACTGACTCAATGTTTTAAGGAAGACCCGTGGGGATTCCCCTGCCCTTTTTTAATATTGCTTACTGCCTAATTCAATTTCAGTGGTCCGCTAGCGGCAGACTGAAGCCAGCGATTTGGTCACACTTTAAACATGGCTGGAATAACATTAGAAACTCAGGATGTAATTAGATGGGGGAAAGTTATGCATGGTGTATGTGTGTGTTGTTTTGTTTGTGGGGCTATCTTGGCTTAAACTACGCGCTTTGACCTGTACAGGCCGCGTGTTGATATATTGCTCACTAGATCCATGTAACCTAAAGCTCAGACACCTTGCTGCATGCATTTAGAGAACACTGATTTGGAAAAACATCACATAGGAGAAGGGCTAACATGAACCGAAACTGAACTTATTCCTGTGAATCATTTATTTCAGTTGACTGGTTAAAAAACAATTCAGTGGTTTTAAATGCAGTGAAATCTGTATATGAAGTAAAATGTTCCTGTAAAGATAAATGTAGGAACATATTGCTTTATATTATTTTTCTGTTATTGTAATTACTGTAAAAATGTAATTTATTGTAATTCCATGCATCTTGTTGCATGTCGCAGCCATGGTTTACCTCATAACAACTTTAGACCAAATGCAATTTTCATTTACAATAAACAATAATAAAATTTTAAAGAATTTTTTTTTGTCTCATCAGTCAAATCATCTGTTCATTCCAAATGCTCACTAATTGGTTCTTGACTCATTAAGACACTTTTCAGTACAGTGAGTCAGTGAGTTTTTAAACCAGCTCTTTATGTGTCACACATGTCTGAATGTCTGGTTTAATGAGTCAGTAAGGTGTCTAACTCATAATGAACCAGGTTAATGTGTCAACAAATAGTTTTTGCTTTAGTGAGTCAGTGAATTGTTAAACCTGGTCATGACGAGTTGTACATGTTAGAAAGTCAGGGTTCTTGGTTCAATGAGTTAATGAGTTTGAGTGAATCAGTCTGAGTCATCTGGCTTTGTGAACCAGGATAACGGATTAGTTGAAAAGATCTGACTGAAAAAAAAAAAGTTCACGAATTGGACATTACTAAAAATCACACAGATCCACTTGAGGGCCACCCCAGTGGATAACAACCAGGATTGCAAGTGCATTGATGTGGGTGAAAGTGTGTACTAAGTACACATGACAGAGGACGAGATTGTCCCAAACTCCTTATCTACACCTCCATTACCCTCCTTCCCTCGCTTTCTCTCTCTCAATTTCACAGTCTCTCTCCTACTCCTCTCTTTCATTTTCTTCTCTGACTGGAGATTGAGTTTGAGCAGGTGTGCTGCTTTCCTCTGCTGCCAGCCCCCCTCTTGCATCGCTACGCCCTCTGTGCAGTGTTAATCGCCTGATCTTGGCGTCACTTTCCCTGCCACTTCTCAGAAATGTTCTCCCGTCCTCTGCTCGCTGCACAGGTCGCCTGCTATTTTTACAGCCTTAGGGCTGGCAGCCTTTTTGTGAGTGTGTTCGCAAGCTTTCAGAGCGGAGCAAACAATAGAGGTTGACAGGAAAATAGGGGAAACACTCTATTGATTTGACCTATCCCTTACACACTGTGAATGGCATTCGCTGCTGATGGCGCCCCATGTGCAGTCTGGGCCTTTTCAGAGAGTCTCTGACTACGGTCATCAACACCGCATTTTGAAAGGATGACTCATTATGGGTACACAATGGGAGCAACAGAGCTGAGACCAATTTGAACACTTAAACACAGCCAGGACGAAAACTTCCCAGTGAATTACCTGTAAGAGATGTAAACCTCCCTGCAGAAGTCCAAATGCCAATTAAAAGGCCCAACGTCAGCTGTGAGGACTAAACAATACTGCATATGTTGCAGTAGCTGTAAATGAGGTGCCTTTGATTAAGATGTGACAGAACTTAAGGATCACTGACTAATGGGATGTGTTTCATTTTCTGTTTCACCCTCATGTGTAAGTTTTAACCTTAAAATAATTTACCTTTGTGCATAGCAATTGCTTTTTTTATTCCATAATTACATTTAATTTGAATTATTTAAACATTAAAATTAATTTTTAAATTACATTTTATCAAAAAATATTATTGTTCATGTTAATATATAGATTAATTTATTTTCATTAATAATTGAATTTATTTATTTTCTAAACAATTGTTTATTTGTGTGTCACCTCTACTGAGATCAGCAGTTATTTATTTAGTATTTTGAAAGATTTACACTCGAAATTGCTGCGTGCCTCTTTCTATGCTGACATTCATTTACTGTACCTGCGACAGGTTGGCCACATGCTGGGTTGGCAAGTCTTCAGTTTGCGGGTTTGCATAAATTAGATTTGAATGTAAGGATTTCTGACCAACCAGCAGCCAATGTTCTGCAAGTCAAAATAGGTAAGATGGATACTATTTTTTATAGAAGGAGACAGGCCAGCTGTGGTTATGATTACAATACAGTGAATTTACAGGTGTCAGCAGAAACGTTAACTATGGGAAATAGGTTCGGAGAAAGTGCTTTTATACAACAGTTAAATAAACAAGAAGTTAAAACTGGGTAACTTACGTTTTAGACACAATATTTCCAGTTATTTTATCTGTTTTTGTTCTATCAACGGTTAAAAAAGCTTAAAGCCTAAATGACTGTTCATAAAGACAGCCACTTGCATCATTCCTGAATAAATCAGCATTTTTTAAAAAGGGGACATGTTATGAAAGTCTGACTTTTTCCGTGTTTAAGTGCAATAATCCCCGGTCCCCGGTGCATCTACCAAACGAGAAAAAGGACAACTCAGTAACTTTGTTTTGGTAAGCCTTTTTCTGCAAGAATGTGAAAAAACAAACCGCTCAGATTTCACTCCCCCATGACATAGAAAGGGGATCTTATTATAATATTAACGCCCCTTAATCTGCATGTTTCCACCCACGGCACCGCCATTGTGTTTTCGCAAGTGACAACGGTGTACCAGTTCTAACGCCATGGCAAAACTTCGAGCAAAGCATGCTAACTGTTCTGTCATTGGCTGCACAGAGGAGCACATAACGCTGTTTAGAGTCCCAGCCTCAGGGGAGACAAGAGAGCAGTGGATTTATTTACTTATATTACGCTGCTGCCACACAGATCTAATATAAACATGTGATGTCTTTCCCAGCTGTTTACCTTCATAGACATAACCAGCTGTTTTTGTATCTCGTATGTGGTTTTACCAAAAACTTTTGTGTATTTGACAGTTTAAGTGCAATAAGACATGAAAGAGGACTTAGTTTAGTTCTCACATGCCATGTGACAGCTGCTTTCTGTGCGCATGCTTCGGATGTGTGCACTCAGAAATCCTATATCAGAAATTTAAACTAATATGGCTTTAAAACGCATAATTTCAGTGTGATAGACATGAAAACCAAACATGTTTTTTTTTTTTTTGCCTCCTTTAACTAATTGGTTTAGTGAATGATTCACACGACTTACTTGATTCAAATTGTTTCATTCCGAAGTCATTCAGCATTTTTTAACTAATTGGTTGAGTGAATGATTCAAATGACTCGCTCATAAAGATAGTGTAGTATAATATCGACTCGGCTTTTAGACAGGTGTGTCCCGTACACCAGTTCAAAAACAATTTAGTAATGTTGCATATGAACAGAATGTTTCATACATATTGAAGCTCATGAGGGATTTATCTCTTTGATAACAGACTGCCTTGAGTACTACTCTTGTGTCATTCAGCAGATCTACAGCAATGACTGCATTCACAGCGGAGCTATTGAGACATTATTGAGAATATTACAAGGCAGAGCTTTCAGCTCACAAGTAACCTTACGTAAATCATATTTGTGATGCCTGCCCACTTAAGATGGTGTCTGAGTGGTGAAGTAGCTTATTGAATGCAATAGATTCAAAGGAGATTATACCCAGAGTAACTATTCGGGCAATATTGCTTGGCAATGAGTCTGGCAAACAGATTAAACAAGGGCAACTACGTTAGGCATTAGTTGTTGAGTACGCAATTTGTTATATCTTACCTTGTTTTCCACCTCCAGAATTCAGCACATACTTTTTTTTAACAACAAAAGTTATTGTATACATCACTGAATGGTTTAGCACATACTAATGATTCTTTACATGCACGCTAATCTCACTTACATGCCACACTACTCAGTTCAAGCTTCCATTGCTATCTGAGCTTGAATTTCATGAACTCAGAAGCTCGTAAAACCTTTCTCTGTTAGTGGATTGGCTGCTGAGAAGAGTGGGTGTGAGACAGAGGGAATATTCTAGAAGATGAGACGCTGCAGTGATGTGTACATTGATGTTTGTTTTTTATATTGGCTCCCTGCATCACAGCATCGTGGACATCTGTATATGTCAGTCTCAATGACTTTCATTCTCTCAGTTTCTTTTCCTTTCTTAATTTCCCTCTCTCTTACTCCCTTACGGCTCTTACAACATGCCGTGGGTGCTTTCAGAATCTCTCTGCAATACTTCTCTGTCACTCAATCAGGGAAAAGTTTTTCATTTTCCTGTCAACTACAGTTTCACCATTCCATGTCTCTTGCACATCTATTATGGAGGAAATAATGTTAGTTTATAGAACTAATCAAATACATAAATCATAATTTGTTCTATTCTAATTTTTCACTAGAAACTTATCTGGATTAGATTTAGACACCCACATTTTAAGCATATATGTGAAAGTGTTGAGCAGTTGGCTATACAGCACAACTGTTTTTTTTTTTGTTGTTTTTTTTTTAAAGAACTTTTATTGGAAGAAAATGCACAGATTAACTAGCCAGATTATGTCTGAATGTGCTAGTTTAACTTCTTACATATATAAAAGTTGTTGTATAAAAGTTACACAACCATGCTGTAGTATTGAATATTCAAGCATACACACTACGCCATAGAATATAAGTACAGCAACACTGCTGATCCATGTGCTGCCTTCTTTATGCTATGTGTCGTGACAAAAATATAAGGCTCATTTTAGTTGGAAGATCTGATCTCTTTTAAGTATATGACGTGATGTATTTTTGTCTTTGTATAAAATCTGTTCCATCTGTTTTAATCGTTCTTCCGTGGTCTGTATAATAGAGCAGTACACCTACATACACAAAAGCCCTTGACTCACTGACCCTCCCTTTGAGAGCGTTTGACATTAAGAGGGTGTTTATGAATGCAGACGATGTGGTCAGCCGTGGCCACTTCCTGTGCAAGGAGGTTGAGTTGATTACTTTTTGATTTACTCAGTACTTCTACAAGCACTACATCAGCAGCCTTTATAATCGCATGTATAATCTTGCATGCAATCACAGCCGGTTTTCAACACCCAGTCCTCAGAAACTCAGAAAGAATTGGTCTGATTCCGTTGCATATGGAAATAATATAATTGTTGTATTTTTCTCAGTTCCGTTTACTGGCTTTATGAGGGGAAGAAAGGAACCTATTTTTTTAATATTTGAATAATATTATATTATGTATTGTTTTGTATACACAGCATAATATAATTAATATTTATGTTTTAAGGCAAGACACTTAAGCTGAATGAGGTAAAAGTGTAACTAATAATTATCATACATTCCTAGTTGATTGATTACATTAGGAATTTCAAATCTTTTTTTCTGAAATGTTATGTTTAAATATGCAAATAAGGGCATTATCTAATTAAATATGCATTCATTTCCATAACTTTTCAGAACAGAAATCTAAATGTTGGTTAAAGGTTCAAAATTCTTGTTTAATTTTATTAGTGTCAAAGGTTTTACTAAGGGGATTTTGCACACATTTTTAGCACTCCATAAATCAGAAGTGTCAACAGCCAGGAAAAAAAAAAAAAAACGTTTTTAAGAATAAAATGTGTAAAATCTGGCAAATGATA
>JAFVLL020042880.1:0-90480 GCA_021397915.2 Tor tambroides
ATATTCATCTTTTAATCATATTTGCAAATGTCTTGACTCCACAGCCAACAGAGCAATTTTGTCTTTACTGTTCCAATACTTTTGGAGGGCACTATATATATTCATATTTATTCATATATATTTATATAATTTATTTATTTATTTATTTTTCTTTCAAACTTTAAGAAATTTCACAGTTCTGGTTCCAGTTTCACTTAACAATTTTGGGTCCCTATCTGTTTAGTAATTTTAAAGAGGACAAAATTTGGACAATTCTTAATTTCAGATTTCAACAGTAACTACAAATTAGAAATAAACAGATTTATCTGTTTACATGTAACTGGCTTTGTCTTAACCCAGACTTTGGATTTTGTTTTTTTCCCCCCTGTATGTGAAACTGCATATACACATTAAGAGGTGTGTTTGCACAGCCTTTAATCTTAATAAATAATCACATACATGCTAATTGTTTGAGTCACGTGCACTTGATAAATGACTGAAATTTTGATGAATTATTATTTTTCATATTTCTGTTTGGAAGTATTAAGTAACATTTTGATTTTAAAGCCTTAAATCGTGAAAATTAGTTAACCATAATGTATATATTTCTTCGGTGCATTTTTTTTCTACCTGGTCTCATGACAAAAACTAACCTCTGGGAAATTTTTCGCAAGATGCGAAATACATACTAATAAGTACATATCACTGCAGTTTCCAACAGAAATGAACATTAGAGGCAGAAAAACAGTGAGAACTTGTAATCATTTTCGTACATATTTATGATTACAGCTCCATATGTTTCGCTTTCCGGACGTAACAAGCTTAAGCCCGGTTCAGACTACACGATTGTTTTCGTCGGTTAAGACAGTCACTGTGTCAGATTATGCGATTTTTGACTCATAAAATCTTGTCGTGTCGTGAACAAGAAACATGTCAGACTATACGATGCTACCCGAGCATTCATCGCATGCCGTCATTAACGACGTGCGTGATGTCATCGGACAAGACAGAAGGTGCGTAAACAGACAATGGCTAGCAAACAGCGTGTTTTGCCCTGTCTTGTCATCAGAAAAGCCCAAAAAAGAAAGAGAACCGGATAATAGCCACAAATCTGGATGGCATGAAGAGGATGGTATGGACTGTCAAAGAGAACTAAGGTAAAATCATTTTTATTTTACCTTTTTTCACTGTCACGGTAGTCCCTCATCATAAATGCAGGAGTATTGTTGCCGTAGCTCTACGAACATTTCCTCCATTGTAAAATTACACCTAGCAAGACCGATACCATTGTCTCTTTTGTTTCGGCTTCTTTGAAAGCTCGTACAAAGGTGCTTCTGTGCTCCTATTGGCCAGTGTCACAGATGTGATGGAACTTGTTGTGTACGACGGAAAAAAAAATTAAATATGCTAGTTTTTCTGTGTTGAGGTCGTGAAGCATCACAGAGGTGTCGTGCACTATGACACACTACACGAGATGAAGCGATTGAGTCGTGCGTCCCGAAGCCCATTATCGTTTACGAATCCCCACAACACCCTACTTGACGTGACGCAGATCGTGGCAAAATCGGGCTAAAATCGTGTAGTCTGAATGGGGCTTTACTCTGTACCACAGCCAGCACAGAATTGGACTTAGGATGCGGAATCCTTGGGTACGAATCCCATCAAAAACACGATGAAAGGGCTGAAAGATGAGAGATTGAAAAATGTGCGTTTTTACGTCACATTCTCTTTTGTTCATTCTATCGGGTAGGTTTATGTGTAGTGCAGATGGTACGTTATTTTAAAACGTCACAGAGCGTTAGACTTATAGCGCCACTCAACGGACATTTCAAGTCAGAACTGCGGAGACACCTACAAAACCAACATCACATAAAACGTACCATATGTACGTTCATCTGTTCCAGGGGGAAAAAAAGAACACTCTTTTAGCGCCACTCAGTGGACATTTCACATTGAATATGGCACGAAACGTGCATGGCGGTACATATTTCGCGTCTTGCAAAAAAATTCCCAGAGGTACATTTTCGTAATGAGACCAGGTTGATTTTTTTTTCTTTTTTTTTTTTCTTTAATGTTTCATCAGCTAGTGCAATCAATATAAATGTGTATCATCAAAGATTTTTATCTAGTAATATAAACACCTGGACAATTTTAGTTTTGTTTTAGTATTTTATGGCTAAACGTCAAGCCAGAGTTAATAAAGTCTAAATTTGATATGACATTGAACTTCACCCATGTATATTTTCAAAATTTATGTTGTTGGTCTTATTGTGTTGGTCTGATCTGATTCATCCATTAGTCCATAACTTCATTGTTATTTAATACAATAAACAGGTGTGGCTTAACAACGTGTTTACTATTGATGTTTGTTTGCAAAGGCAAATTTGAACAGACATTTCTGAACAATCAGACATGGTAATTAAAAAAAAAAATTCACAGTTTTGGTTCCAATTTCACCAATTCTGGTTACTTTTAGTAGTTTGAAGAAAGAGAAAATTGATAATTTTGGAATTCTTAATTTCAAATGTCAAAAGTAACAACAAATTAGAAATAAATTCTATCAATTTCTTGAAGATAAATACAAACAGATTATTTATTTATAATTATATTATTAGATTTGCTGTCTTTATCTCAACCCACACTTTGGGTTTAGTTTTTATTCCCTCATGTCATGTGACACGTCAGTAATATACACCTGAAGAGGTGTGTTCGCAAAGACTTTTAATCTCAAAAAAACAATCACATGCTCGCTAGTTGTTTGTTGAGTCACATGCACTGTCTGAAATATTGCTGAATAATTATTTCTTGTATTTCTGTTTGGAAATATCATGTAACATTGTGAATTCCAGGCCTTCTAAAAGTCATGCAAATTAGTTAACTCTAACATTTTTAGTACCTTTTGTTTTTTAATTTGTCCATAATTGTTCATCAGGTGTGCAATCAATATAAAATGATGAAGAATCTTTATCTAGTAATGTAAGCAGCTGGAAAAGTAGTGGTAAAATCATGGAAGTCTTGTGGGTTTTTGAAGGTATATTTTTAAGTCTAGCTGCTTTCTGGAGTTGCTCTCTCGGGTGTCATTTCAGGCTGGCAGGTCTGCAGACGAGCGGCTCTCAGAGGGGTGATAACAATCACACAGAGGAAGTCTTATGAGGAAGTACAATATTGACTGTGCTAGTCTTGCGGTTTCTTGGCAAAGGCAGGTTATGACAAGGTGAATATCGAGCCCGTGTAGTTATTTATGTTCTTTTTCCCTTTCCAAACATTGCCACGGTCATGTGAATAAACGGTTGAAGGCTTCACAAATGGATCATTAAAACAGCAGCTCATGCTTGAATAGATGTCACAACGCCGGAGTTTCTGTCAGACGTTCCTCAGCTGAATGTTTTTCAGTTGTTGCCTGCAGCATGTGTCTCTTCACTCATCTATATGCGGAGGAATCAGAGGTCTGGAGAGGAAACACTGTCTTTCTGGTTTCTCAGCATAGCTGGATAACAGTGCTGCTCCATCATCTGCATGTCACTGCACGCTTCCATATCATATAGGTCCCGTTTCACTCAACAAGCAACACTTTCACTGCTAAATTCTTCAGAACCCATCCTACATATTACCAAAATGATGTGTCTACAGACTGAGCACAGGAATGTGTGCGATCTTTTCTAAAGGGTGTGGAAGGAAAGTGAGAATAGAGCAAATTGGATTTCCAAAAGCACAACTGGACCCGCCTGTCTGAAAGTCTCAATGGTCAACAAATGCCAAACTGCATTGCTGCAAAGCTTTTGGTCACCCTTTTGTTCAAACGAGCTTGAACCAAATTCAAGACAACAGCTTTTGCGTTGGTTACTTCAGTGCTCAGGGAAATTAGGCTATATTCATGAGAGCCTTAGTGCTCTTTTTTTTGTTCTGTTGCTTAGATATAACATGTTTTGTTCGGCTGTTCACATTATTTTTTTAATGTGGCCAATATCAGATGAGTATGAACTGATTGAGGACCTGAACTGACCTGTATGTGCAAAAAAAAAAATTTGTAATAAATACAGCACATGGCACGCTGTCATATGGAAGCACAGATGAAGGTCAATGAAGGCAGCATTTACTGATTCACTGTGGTTTGTGCAGTTCACAGTTATTTAAAAAAAATATAAAAAATTAACATATCTTTTGAATTTCTTTCAAAGATTCAATGCTCAACTTTGCTTGCTTTGTTAAATTAAATGGCCAGTTACCTCTGTTACAGGTAACAGGCACACAAGACTTGTGAACACCATTGTTTTTTTTAATGTAAACATGCACTAACATACATCTTTGACTATTACCCTAGTGTAAAAAAACAAACAAAACCATGACATAATTTATTTAAAATACTTTTATTTCATACTAAGTGTACTTCAAATCTATTAACATATTTGTTGATATCACTTAAGACTAACTGATATAAAATTATAATTAAACTTTATTTGGAGTTACTGCTTGTGCACAATGCATATTTCTTAATATTAAGCCTAAAATGTGTTTTAATGTCACTATGAGGATGAGGAGGATTGTATGATCTTTGAATAATATCAGTCTTTAATTGCAAGATATTTAAAGTGTACCTGAAGTATACTTGCAATAGTTCTACTTTAGCACAATCAAATATACTTCAGTATATCTTTAGTTGGACTTCAGCACTACTTCCGTACAATTAAAGTGCATTTAGCACAAAATTAGTTGTTCCAATTCAGCAGACTTTAAGTATACCAGTTTAGTGTACTAAAAGTACAATTGCAGGGTGTTTCTGTTAAGCACATAAATAAGTAAATGTATTTGTAGTATATTTAGCATGAAATAAATGTATTTCAAATACATGTTAGTATTTTTTTCACTAGGGTGTGCTTGTGATTTTTGCACAATGTACTGCACTCTAAAAATGTGGCACTCATGTTAAAAATGTTTAAAAGTGCATCTTGAAACCCCCCTCCCCCCCCACCCTCCTCAGTGGAAAATGAAACTGAAGAGACGGAACAATGACAACAAAATAGCAGCAACAACAACAACAACAGACGGTGTGAGAGGGTTATGAGATATTCGCAACTTTAGTTTAAAAGAGTGCAAAGACATTTTTATCAGTCATAACTTCTGGAGAAAAATAGCACAGACACTGGACAAAGATGAAGCTTTCTAGAGCATGTGTCGACCAACTGCGTTCGCGTACACCTCAAGTGGACCATGCTTTGAAAGGCTACACGTACAACTGCGTACGAGTAAAAAAACTAAATATGCTTGGGCCTTTACAGTATTGTGAGCACTTAACTTCAACCAAAACACCTCATTTGCTGAGTCATGTAGGCACACTTTATTGAGAGGAATTAGATCATGCATAAGGAAGTGAACCCTTTTTGAAATGATGTGCTTGAACCAAGTTCAGGACCACAGCTTCTGCTTTGATATTTGCTCCAGTGCCCAGGGAAATTCACACCAATCTTCAGTCACTTCTCTTAAATACCTTTCAAAGATTCAAGGCTATGAACTTTTGCCAAATTCAGTGACTTGTTTTAACCTCTGTAGTTCTCATTGTCTCACAGCCTGCTGTCTGCTACCAAAACTGTGAAATTCAGTTTCGATTTAGATTTCGGCTTCAAACAATAATGAAAATACAATAATCGAGATAAAACGATTATTGCGCCCCATTGCACCCCCTTTCCAGCGGTGTGCTTTCGATCCTCCATAAAAGCCCGATTGCACGTGCAAATCAGTAAAATCATGTAACATGACTTTCATAAAATGGGACATGCTTGATTTATTAATGTTTATTTGATGTCATGTTTTTAAAAGAGCGAAAGAGTACTTGCGCTGTTCTGTGTATGCGCTCAGAGACGGGACAGAATACGGACAAGTAAAGTGAATATTTAGCTTAAGATGTGTGCCTAAACGGTCAAATACAATGCAAAAATATGTCAAAATGCAGCGCTTGGTGATTATTAATGTAAACCCTCGTCAGTTATGTCTTAAATGAATGTAAACGGTTGAGAATGAAAATACGCATGTTACAGTATATTGGAACCGTGCAGCTCTTAAAGCGTCAACAAGTAATATTCCTTCTGCCATCTCTGTGCTTAATATTAATCAAACATTAAAAAAATACAAAGAGAAAAATCACTCACTGCTCTTGAATGAAGGACTTTTGTAGCTTTAATTAGAAACAAAGCATGTTTAATTCTTACAGTGAAGACTATGCTGTTTTGTTTTACATTCTATTAAATTTCTGTAGTTGGCTATTAGAATACTTTAGACTTGCATAAAAGTATTCAATATTTTTTTTTTTCACTTGTATCTTTTTTTTCTATTGTATTTCACCCTTGCTTTTGTGTTTTATTGTATTATCTACTAACTGTTTGTTTGTTTGTTAATCCTTTTTTAAGACTATTTTTTTATTTAGGCCTATAAGTTACCCTAGTATTCTGCTGTGGTATTGAGAATTGTGAAAATTTGCTGGTATCTAAAATGTAGATGTCATATTAACCTTATTTACCAAAGAAAATATCATTACGTATATATTGATATCTTTAAATGAATCACTCATATAAAGTTTTGGACCCACTCATAATCGTGTTAAATAATTGTGATTACAATATTGACTAAAATAATCATGATTATGATTTTTACCATAATCGCGCAGCCCTAAATTGGTTCACTAGTCAGATTGTCAGTCAGTAGCAACCAGATCTCAATTGTCATTTTTCACCAGCTTTTGCCTTTTTTGTGTACAATATGCATCAGTTAGTAAAATGCAAGTAAAAAGAAGGTCTTTGCATGTAGAATTTGGTTGTAGATGCATTTTTTGGTTGTACTCCATTTTTTTCTTTATAGCAAGTGCAAAGTGGAGAACCTTTGCTCATTTCTCAGACGTTTAGCTACTTTAATGTGGTTTGTGTTGCTTTTTTTCTCATTTCGAGGACAGACGTGATGAAATGAGTAGTATGCATCTGATGGAAACCAATGTGGTCTGCTGTGCAGACGGAGGAAGTTAGAGAAGGCTTCATGGGTTTGTAACTGGGGCAAGGTGTGTCGTTTGGAACGTTTACAGGCAGGTGGTGAGCAAGGTGTCTTGCTGGGTGATAAATCACACTGAGAGTGCTTTCTGTCTTTGCACTTGCCATCATAAGCTCCAGTGTTTGACATGCCAACCCAAACTTCACCCCAAATGTGCTGCGGTACACCTCTGCGGATGCCTGTTTTAGCGCTGTTTCACAGAAAATAATTCCTTGAAACACAGTGGAATCAGTGTGTTCATGTCAGTCCAAATATTTATGCTAGTTTATGCTAGTAGATGTGTATTTTTTTTTTTTAGTGGCCAGTGACATTATCTGGAGAACATAGTTGCAAACAATACAGTAATATAATACATAAAAATCTGATGTCAACATATTCTCAAATGAAATGAACTTATTTTGCAGAATTTCTACATTTTGTGAAGAAACAAATGAGAGGTGATTGCCTGTACAAGTTCTAGCAAGTTGTTTAGTAGTTGTAGATGGTTACTACACTTGAAGTAATGGAACATCTCACCCCAACAGGCCACATGACTTGAAGTATCATTTATATACAGAGCCTGAATGATACAGGATGGGTTGCACACTGATTTATAATAGTAATGATTAAGAGATGGGTCATGATGGTCAACTAATCGACTAGTTGTCCAGAAAAAAACATCTTTGGCCATCTTTGAAGAGATGTTGCTGTGAGGGGGCAGGAACTTCAATGTTTTAAATTAAAGATTATAAAGGCACAAGTTTAAAGATGATAAATATGTCATTTTCATGGTAAATTATTTATAACAAACACTGCAGCTTTATTTAAACTTACTTGACTAGTTGTTCAGGTGACTTACTGTCTAGTTGATTTTGAACATTTGTTTGTCTAGTTAGCAGTTTGTTAGAATCCCTAAACATAAGTATGTGCAGCAGTAATAGTGATACTTGAACTCTTGAAGTCTCTTTTGAATGTGCAATGTGCCTGCGTTAGCAGCGATCTCAAAATGGCCAAAAATCAGCTGATTAATCAGCCTGGCCGATATCAGTCCTTCAAATCAAATTTCAGGTTTTAAATGCATTGTTGAATTTGGGGATAGATTCATTTCTTAAGATAAATTCTTTGTAAAATTCTTAAGTTCTCAGATATTTTAAGATTATTTTCCTCTTAAGAGAAAAAATTGTCTGATTGTGCAGCGGTTCTTGCTGAAGTCATGACGCATATTCATGACCGATCATTGTTTACATTACCAATTATTGATATCACTTCAGAGAACTTGTGCACATCCCTAGTATTAGTAATATGCATTATATTTGTATTGTATGTAGCTTATAAATGCTTGATTACAACAATTAATCTGAAATAGCCCAGTAAATTCATAAAACATCTTGCCTTTGGAGATTTAAGCGTGTTGGAGGTTATCCTAACTTTAAGCTGATGATTTTTAAGAAGATTCTTTTCAAGAATTTGAATCAAGTTTTGGGTAACACTTTAGTATAGGGACCAATTCTCACTATTAACTAGTTGCTTATTAATAACATATCATCTGTTTATTAATGCTTATAAAGCACATATTCTGCATGGCCATATTCTACATCCCAAATCCTACCCAATACCTAAACTTAACAACTACCTTACTAACTGTTAATAAGCAGCAAATTTAAAAAAAGTTTAATTGAAGGCAAAAGTCAGTGTTAATGGTTTCTTAATAGCGAGAATTGGACCTTAAAATTAAGGCAGCGGGGAAAATCGCACTCAGTGTAAATAGCGATGGAAGCTATTTACACTAATTGCAATTATCATATTTTTTTAGCGATAGGCTACTATTTACACAGTGTAAATAGCGATGGATGCTATTTACACTAAGTGCAAATAGCTATAGATTCTATTTACACTGTTAAAATAGCAAGATTTTCTGCTGTTTATACTACTTATTGCAAATAGTGGCAATTATCTGCACCTCAGTATTGTCGTACATTATAAAACAGTACGCAGTAACGTATTGAGTGTAAATTATGATTTTAATTCAAATTATTAAATGCATTCCACCTTATTGGGACAGTAAAGCCCTCCCTACACCTTTTGATGCAATATGAGTTAAAAAAAAAAGTTCTGCAAAAGGCGGGCTCGAACTCGGGTCACTCGCGTCAAAAAGCATGCGTCTTACCACCTGCGCCACTGTAATTGATGCTAAAGTGTCGTCTTTTATTAGTGTTGAGTAACTCAATCACACGTTAGTGGGCGGAGTTAGTGTAAATAGCCTTTGCCAACAAGACGGGCTATTTGCACTTAGTGTAAATAGACACTCCGTAAAATTAAAGTGTGACTGGGTTTTGTGTTAAGAACAATCTTAAGAAAAACATTTATTTAGAACATTCTTAAGAAGTATTTTAAAATATTCTTAACTTCTTTTTTTTTATTGGGTTAGAAAATAAGAAGAAAAGAGAAGAATTTTATTCTGAAGCATGTTTGGTGAATCTGGCCCCAGGTTTCTGCACCTTCACCAGTAGTGAGCATTAAAGGTCAGAGGTCAGCAGTATGATATATGCTGGTGAGGTCAGAGTCAGACATGAGTGGAATGTTGGAGTGTGATGAATCAGAGATCACCTGCTCACCGCGCGCAGGAATCCTCCACACGCCCCGCAGCAGGCATCGTCACGCTCGCCTGCAGAATGACTGTTTGCATTCCACAGCCAACTATCTCCTGATGGAGCCATTTCTCCTGCATTCTTGGCCTCATTTCCCTGTTTCTGTGGAGTTGGTAATTTACAGAATGACAGATCTGCGTACGCCTTAGCACATCGTCTCACTCATGTTTCCAAAACATCCCCACGGCCTCTCAGCTAGTGCTAATGGTTTTGAAAACAACACTTCCACTGAGAAGAAAGAAATGTTGCAGGATTTGCCAATGTGCTCTCAAGTTACGTGTTTTTTTTCTAAGTAGGCTACTTTTATGATGCCTGAGGGGCAGAGAGCATATTTAGGAGGATATTCACCCAAAAATTAAACTTGCCTTTCAGTATTTACTTGCCCTCATGATGTTTCAAACTCATATTCATTTCTTTCTTCCATTGAATGCAAAAAAAAAAAGATATTTTGAAAACTGTTGACACTACCCTTTTCCATTTAAATAAAAAAAGCCAATCCATGCTTTGTGAGGATCAGATCAGCACATTTCATCCTAGTAGAATGTGTTTGAATATTTTCAGTAAGTCAGTTGAGATAATTGAGCATTTACATGTAAATGTTACATGTATCGATGTAGGTTTTTTGATGACCAATGCCGATATCTTAGAGAGCAGGATGACGATATAAAGCTTGTATTCAGGATATCACACAATTTAATTTTAAAGGCCGTTTCACACTGAGTGTGATGCGAAAAAGCGAAGCAAATCGCCAACGAACGGTGCTTTCACACCGAGCGCGAAACGATTGTTCGCCTTCTGCTAAGTCACGCCTGCACGCTAGGTGGCGCTGACCGACAATGCATTTTTCTTCGGATAAGTATCTCGTATGTGGATTTAACCTTGTCCGCTGCTCAATATACAGCATTAAATTAAGATACACTTAATTACAATTAACAATAGGTACAATTAGCATCAAGCTACACTTGAAAATGTATGTAATTATTAATGTATTTAAGTCACTTTAAACCATCGAGTGATTGTAATAACTTGTGATCTATAGTTGATATTGATTATAATATGCAGACTCTTTGCATGTCGTCATATTTTATTTTTATAAAAATACCATGAGCTGCATACAAAATACATACAGAAAATATATCGCTATAATCATATTTCTATTTGCTTTCACATGTCATGTGTGGAAAAATGTTTCACTCGATTTTTTTAAAAAAGGTTAAGAAGTTCTCTATGTTCAGACACCAACGACAACGTCATCTCGACATCCAAATTCTTTGTATGTTGGTTGAAAGTCCTCTTCTTTGGTGTTCACTGAAAAGTTTCGCCGGACTGGTTCGAAAAAAAAAACATTCGCATTTTCGTTGCGCGAATGTTTGCGGTCTGTGTGGAAGCATCCATATGAATCTCTTGTTTTATTCCAGTGCGTCATCGCATCCGATACTCGTTTCACTTTTCCGCGCTCAGTGTAGAAAAGCCTTAAGACTGTAAAAAAAAAAAAAAAATTGTAACAATTGTTGCAACTACATTTTTAATTCTTTTAAATATATTTCTAAAATAATTGGGGGGAAAAATAAATGGAAAAAGTTAATTTGATTTTTAAAAAAATCTTCTAAAATAAAATTGTATTAAAAAAATAAAATAATAAAATATCTTGTATTCTTAAGATGGCAAGTTCCTAATTTTGGAATCCTATTATAGCATTTTCAAAAATAAAGAAATAGTTAAAAACTGTCAAAATAAATAAATATTGGCCGATAAATTGGTCAGCCACTGATTTGACATTTGGACCACTATATGGACATGGAATTTTGTAATGTATGAAAGAGCTTGGCAAAAGCATAAAACAAAAAACAATCTGCAAAATACCTTCTTTAGTATTCCGTGGAAGATATTCATCAAGATAATCATCAATGAGTTTGGCACAACATAAAGTAAATTATGACATTTGTGATTGATTCATTTTTATTGTTGTTTGGACTATTTCTCTATTGTGAAAAGAATTCTTAACATGCAACATGCTGGATAACCACCATGAATGGCCCACATATTGACAGAAGCCATAAGTTTGAACTTGCACGCTCTCTAAAAACAGCCTCAGTTGAGCTGTATGGTAGACGTCTCTGGCCAAGATTCTTTTTTTGGAGGTTTGCTTCATGAAAACACTGTCCTGCGCTGGGTGGTGTCAGTGGTGTCCGTCTGAGCTGTGGAACGCTGAGGGCTGTTTAGGAGGAAACCATAAAATGCAGCCCTGAACAACCCGAACCCAGAAGCCACAGCCTCTGACCACAGCCGCTTTATGCTGCACATGGAAAGGTGTGGGCTTGAGCTTGTTTTAGCTGAGGTTACACACATGTGTGCTGAATCTGTTGAGTGCAGACTACTTCACAATATGTTTAAAGGACTTAGAGAATGTCAATTTAAACAATTTAAAGCTCCTGGTATTGATAGAAGTGTAGCTATGGTATCATTCATGTCCATAGAGCAAGTTACTTGCCAAAGTTTAATAACTTTGGCTTAAATTTAGGCTTAACACCAGTCAACTGTTCCACACTCATGTTGGTAAAGTGTTCAGAGTGTTCTGGCTCAAATGAGAAGCAGAAAATCTTTGTTTTCCCTTTTGTGCTGGCCTTAAATGTCCACAGAAAACCTCTGAATGGTTGTTTTGAGCCCTGCAGGCCTTGATATCGACTTCATGATTGAATGGAAACCTTAGCGTGTGTGCTCATCACGAGTGTTGGCCCTCAGGCTGTTTGCATATCTGCTTCAAAAGGGCCCCACAGTTCTCTGAAAACAGCTAATTCGTGTAGACCTAATGGGGATTTTCTGCATTTTCTTATTTTGTCATATTTCAGTCAGATACTGCTCTCAGTTTAGGATTTTTGTATTAGCATTATGATTTACATGAAGTCAGAATTTTTTTGTCAATTTTCAATATAAAATTTTAACAAGAGCACCTTATACCTAGTATAAAACTTGTCAACCGATAAGATCTTAGCATTCCAGATCATGTTTAAAATTGGTATTTAAGAAAAGCATTTAATAGAACTTAACGTTGTTGTTTTTTTAGTACATAGAGGCTACATTTTTATTTATTTTTTTTCAGGTGGAGCAGTCCAAGGTGCTGGTTAAAGAGGGTGGAGTTCAACTGCTGCTCACCATTGTGGACACACCAGGGTTTGGAGATGCCGTGGATAACAGTAACTGGTAAGCGTGATTTTGTTGTCTTCTGCAAGTCACAATTTAAGGTAGTCTCCTTATATTGGTGTTAATCAGTGAGGGATCGCTGATTTGTTTATATTACATTTGCATGTTGTTGACTCAAATGTCGGTTGTGTGTCCTGTAGCTGGCAGCCCGTCATCGATCACATCGACAGCAAGTTTGAGGATTACCTCAATGCAGAGTCACGCGTCAATCGGCGCCAGATGCCCGATAGCCGAGTGCACAGCTGTCTGTACTTCATCGCCCCCTCTGGTCATGGGTAGGCACTCCTTTTCAAGCATTAGAGGCACGCAAACACTCTGTATTTTTGGCTTTTATTTCTGCTGTGGAGGGGCTTTTAGAGGTGAGCTCTAAAGTGATGCCAAGTACATCAGGATTTATTGCATTGTCAGTGTTTTCGGTCTAAGTTGTCGTCAGATGATTTGTATTGTTGCAAGCTAACTCTCATACTCATCCAACTAAATTTGTGTAAATTGGTTAGGAACCCTCTTTCTTTCTTTCTTTTCTTTTTCTTTTTTTCTCTCACACTGATTGTTTCTGTCGCTCAAAGTCATGCTATGACTGTTTTTGTCTACACATCCAGGAAGTCAGGGAACACTGAGAAATTAGGAAAACACAAGTACTGTATATTTAGTAGAGTTCACCCATACTGTTGCCCATACTTGAGGAACAAACACCTAACCCTGCCTGACGTCTCAAACAGTGAGACATGTTGGGAGAAGTGCATTTTGTTTTTTGTTTGTTTTTGGTTTGGTGTTTTTTGTTTGCTTGGGTTGATTTATCTGGTTGGTTGGTTGGTTGTTTGGTGTTTTGATTTTGGTTTGGTTTGTTTGTTTATTGTTTGGGTGTTTTGGTTTGTTTTGATGGTTTGGTGTGTTTAGTTTTGATTTGGTTTGGTTGTTTGTCTGGTGGTTTTTTTTCTTGGCTTTTGAAAGTGTTTTATGTTTGTTTGTTTGTTTTGTTTGTTTTGTTTGGTGCTATTTGTTTGGTTTGGTTGATTTGTTTGGTGTTTTTTGAAAGTGATTCATGTTTTGTATTGTTTTTTTGTGTGTTTTGTTTTGGTTTGTTTTGTGTGTTTTGTTTGTGTGTTTAATTTTGGTTTGGTTGTTTTGATTTGTTTGTTGCTTTTTTGATTTGTTTTGGTGGTTTGTCTGGTGTTTTGTTTGGTGGCTTTTGGAAATGTTTTATGTTTTGCATTCTTTTGTGTGTTTTGTTTGGGTGGTTTAGTTTGTTTAGTTTCAGTTTGGTTGGTTTGATTTGTTTTGTGCTTTTTTGTTTGGTTCGGTTGATTTGTTTGGTGGTATGTGTGGTAGCTTGTTTTCTTGGCTTTTAGAAGTGTTTTTATGTTTTGTATTGTGTGTTTTGTTTGGATGGTTTGGTGTGGTATGTTTAGTTTTGATTTTGTTGGTTTGATTTGTTTGGTGATTTTTGTTTGGTTTGGTTGATTTGTTTGTTGTTTTTTTGAAAGTGATTTATGTTTTGTGTGTTTTGTTTTGGTTTGTTTGGTGTTCTTTGTTTGGGTGTTTTAGTTTGTGTTTAGTTTTGATTTGTTTTGGTGGTTTGTCTGGTGTGTTGTTTGGAGGCTTTAGTAAGTGTTTTGTGTGTTTTGTTTGGGTGGGTTAGTTCGGTATTTTTAGTTTTGATTTGGTTGGTTTGATTTGTTTGGTGCTTTTTTTGTTTGGTTTGGTTGATTTGTTTGGCGGTATGTCTGGTGGTTTGTTTTCTTGGCTTTGAAAGCGTTTTGTGTTTTGTTTTGATTTGGTTTGTTTGGTGTGTTTTTTTTGCTTTGCTTTGGTTTTGGTTTGGTTTAATTTTGAAAAAAGGGCTTGAGCCAAACCTAGAGAGAAGAATGTTTTATGAGACTTGCAGGTGAACTCTTTTGACTTGAGCCATTACATAACCACACACAGTAGCAATGTGCTAAAAACCACCACATCACACTTAAGAACTACTCTGAACACTTTAGAAACCACACAGCAACTCCTTTACAATCACTTAAAAGAGTTTAGCAACTCAGAAACCCCCAGCACATTGGTGTGGCCCCAGCACAAAACATTTAGCGTGGGAAAGCAGCAGTTACTTTTTCAGAAAATGTACGTCACACATTTGTATTTTAAGTGTTTTTCAGAGTATGAGATGCCAAAAATCACTAATCCTTCCTTTGAATTCCTCCTCCCAGTTCCTCAGAATGTCAGTCTAATAAAATGTCACAGTGCACTATCTATCTGAAATGTATGTATAATTTAACCTTGATTTAGTCAAGCTTTTCACCTGCTGATGGGAATCCAGTGTTCGTGTGTATATGTAAAATAGCTAAAGCTGTGAATGTCACATTGGCCTTATTGGACAGGCACAAATGATTTTCCTACCATTTATTTATTGCTCTTCTTGCAGCACATGTGGCTTTACTATGAGCCGAGCGATACATTTAGCCAAGCTGCCAAACAGCAGTGCGAATGTGATTCCTCACTACTGCACTACAGAGGAGACCTGTACGCCTGCTTTTGGACTTACGCTCAGTGTTTAGTTTGAAACATTAGACCCTCACATTCTCTCTCTCTCTCTCTCTCTCTCTCTCTCTCTCTCTCTCTCTCTCTCTTTGTCTGTCTGTCAGACTGAAACCACTGGATATTGAGTTCATGAAACGGTTACATGAAAAAGTGAACATCATCCCACTCATCGCCAAAGCAGACACACTGACTCCAGAGGAGTGCCAACAGTTCAAGAAGCAGGTGAGAGTGATCACATGCTAATGCCAAACTCACTAGCTGTACATTTTAGGGTTTTTCCCCCCCGAAGTCCACTTCTGGCTGTGAAAAGATGTTTAACATCCTGGCAGCATTACTGAATCCTGAATAGGCTGCTGGTGTCAGGGCTGCACAGGTAATCTAAATGCAATCAAAATCACATTATTATTTTTAGATTTAACAGTTAAAAGGATGGAACTCAATAAATGTATATTTTCAGCAGTCTCAGACCTGTTTACTTAAATTATGTGGTGAAGGATGCTAAATAATATGAATTGTGAAACAGAGCAATCCAGATTCACTTTTTTTTATTCACATAATTCCAAACATTTTATTTTACAAATATTCAAGATTCAAGATTCAAGATTTTTATTTGTCACATACGCAATTATATGGAGAGTATATAACCAGTAGTGAAATGTGAGTCAGGTCCGCTCCATGGACAGTGCAAATATTATAGAAAACAACACAAGGAAATATACAAAAAAATAAAAAGGTTAGAAATAATATATGAAGAACAAAAATAAAAATATAAAATATAAAAGAATGTGCATGACAGTATACTGTAGACTTAAATATTAAGATAAGCAGGAATGTGCAAGAGAGGAATGTGCAAACAGGTTGTGCATGATTGTCATGTAGCAGCAATACCAAAATAGATAAACAAAACTACAGAAGGTGTAGTGATGTAGAGTGTACACCTATCAAAATTATCAGAAGTAGAATCTGAATATCTTACTGATGTTAGTGGTTATTAAATGCAGTCATGTTGATGTTAAGAGGCTGAGTTTGAGTTTAGGAGCCTGATGGCCTGGGGGAAGAAGCTCTTCCTAAGTCTCTCAGTTTTTGCCATCAGGCTATGGAAGCTCTTACCAGATGGTAGCAAAGTGAAGAGACGGTTACCAGGGTGATTTGAGTCCTTGATGATTTTGACAGCTCTGCTTTTTCAGTGTTTGAGGGAGATGTCCTGCCGGGAGGGGCGAGTAGACCCTGAGATACGCTCAGCTGAGCGCACAACTCTCTGCAGGGCTTTACAGTCCTGATTGGAGATGTTTACATACCCCACTGAGATACACTGAGTCAGAACACTTTCTATGGCCCCTGAATAGAAAGTTTTCAGGATTGCTGGTGAGACCCTGAATTTCCTCAGCTGTCGCAGATGGTACAGTCTTTGCCTGGATTTCTTGACTTGTGTTTGGATGTGTGTAGTCCAAGTCAGGTTCTCGGAGATGTTACACCGAAGCTGCTCACCCTCTCCACAGGGGTCCCACTGATCATAAGAGGAGTGTAGGGCCGCTGCTGACTCTTTCTGAAGTCCACAATCAGCTCTTTAGTTTTGCTCACATTCAAAGAGAGACAGTTATCCTGGCACCATGATGTGAGTCTCTCTACCTCATCCAAGTATGGTCTATGTTGTTGGAAATGAGGCCCAGAACCTGAGCAATATCATCAGCGAATTTGATAATAGATGTGGAGCTGTGAGAGGACACGCAGAAGTCGTGTGTGTAGAGAGAGTAAAGCAGGGGACTCAAGACACAGCCTGGCCAAGGGCTCCTACATTCAGGGTGATGGAGTTTGAGTGGAACTGTTAGCTTTCACCACTTGAGGTCTGGCGGTGAGGAAATCCTGAATCCAGTCACAGAGTGAAGGGTTTAGGCCGAGGTCTGTTAGTTTGGAAGATAGCTTGATGGGGACTATAGTGTTGAAATCTGAGCTATAGTCGATGAATAGCATCCTTACACAAGTTCCCATTGCTGCTGTCAATGTGAGTGAGGAAATTGCAGTATGTGAGAGATGGCATCATCTGTGGATCAGCCAGGCGGTAGGCAAACTGGAGAGGGTCAAAAGTAACAGGGATGGAGGAGCTAATGTGGGTTTTAACAAGTCTCTCAAACACTGCCATGACTATTGATGTGAGAGACAGCCTGGAGCGAATGCGTCAAATTCAGGCAAGGGTTTACTGTTCTTAGGCACAGGGATGATGACAGATTTTTGAAGGAGGTGGGAACCACAGAGGTGGCAAGGGACTCATTAAAGATGGAAGTAAACAAACCAGCGAGCTGATCAGCGCAGGACCTCAGAACACGGCCAGTAATCCCATCAGGTCCAGCTGCTTTCCTTACATTCACTCTCTTAAGGGCCCTCCGAACTTCGTCCTCCGACACGGTGATCACATGATTATCGCTGCTCTGCCTGCTGCTTCCTGACGCGCTGATCGGCAGAGACGCGCTGCCGCCATTGCATTCAAAGCGGCCGTAGAAGCTGTTTAACTCGTCAGCCAGCAACGGGTTAGCTCTAACCACTGCGGAGGATTTGTTTCCAAAGGCACAGATAGTCCTCAGTCCCTGCCACATGCGTCGAGAGTCATTGAGTTGAAAATGAGACTCAATTTTCTCCTTGTATCGGAGTTTGGCGGCTCTTACTGCGCGTCGGAGAGCATAGCACGATGCTTTGTACTCGCTCATGTTCCCCGACAAAAGACTGGCATTGTATGCAGCATGGTTTGTTCTGTCCACCCACGGTTTCTGATTTGGGAAGATCCTTACAGTTATTGTTTCTGTAGCTTGCTCATTTAGCGTGTTTACAAAGATTAATGCTACATCCGTGAACTCGCTGACGTCAGATGAACTCGCCCGGAACATGTCCCAGTCGACGTCATCAAGAGCCGCCTGTAACATAGCTTCTGAGTGGGAGGACCAGCGCGTCACTACTCTCTGCACCGGGGGTTCCTGAGCGAGCCTTTGTTTGTATTCCGGTGTGAGGAAAATGGCGGCATGGTCCGATTTGCCAAAAGCCGGTAGTGAGCGTGCTTTGTAGGCATTCTTAAATTGAGAGTAGCAATGATCCAGTGTATTTTGCCCTCTAGTTGGACAGGATACATGTTGATGAAAGTTCGGCATGACCTGCATAAGGTTGGCTTTGTTAAATTCCCCCGCGATGATAAAGGCAGCGTCAGGATGTTTGTTGATGTAGCCGCTGAGCACATCATGAAGCTTAGACAAAGCCAAGTCGGTGTCTGCCTGTGGTGGAATGTAAACAGCAGTAACAATGATCAATGAAAACTCCCGGGGCAGATAGAATGGGCGGCAAATAATGGATAGATGTTCCAGATGAGGCAAGCAGGAATGTGACAGAGTGGACATTCCTGGGATTACACCATTTCTTGTTAATCATGAAACACACTCCTCCACTTTTGGATTTACCGGCCTCGGCTGTTCTGTCCATCCGTAAAACAGAAAAGTTGTCAGACGGCGTTACAGCAGTGTCCGGAACCGAGGGCGTGAGCCATGTTTCAGACAAACAAATGATGTTACAGTCCCTTATGTCCCGTTGGAAACTTATCCTGGCAGTAAGATCGTCCATCTTATTCTCCAAGGATTGGACATTAGCAAGCAGAATGCTCGGTAAAGGAGGACTGTGTGCCCTTTTCCTCAGTCTGTTGCGAATTCCAGCGCGTCTTCCACGGTGTTTCTTGATCCGTCGTCTCGGGTGGCCATTGTCCTCCTCCGCGTTTCGGAGGATCTCGAGAGGCCACGCTGGATTCGGTGTTAAAGTGACCTGAAACAGGTTAGTGTAGTGGTTTCCAATGTCCAGAAGTCTACCTATGTCGTAGGTGATCAGTGCAGACGTAGTGTGTGTAAAAGGAGAAAGCAAGAATAAGTAAAAAAGTAAATAAAAGCACAATCTAAGCGGAGCGACCTGGACGGCATCCGAACGCGGCGGCGCCATCATCAAATATAACAATGTGACAGAGCATATTGCAAAAATGTTGTCAACTACAAACAGAAACACAGGGATATTTCTTTAGTTTTCTGCCAAAACTTGAAGGTTTAATAGAAACACCTAAGAATTCTGCATCAAAATGAGACATTACACCATAAATATATTATTGTCGTACAATAAAAGTCTAACCCTCACCAAAATTCAATATTATATTACAATAATATTCAGTTTGACTGGCAACAACATTCCATTCCAAATAATAATAATAAAAAAAACATATGTATAGAATGTTGGTTAAAATAACCCATTTTAAATAAAACAAATGTTTGTTACATTTTAGTACTGAATGAAATCTTAAACATAAATTCTTGAGTCTGTCAGCTGTCTTGAGCTTGTCATAGTGCATTCTGGGATTGCCTTCTCAAAGGATACATTCAATGCTGGTTTAAATCAAAACAATATGTTTTAACACATAATAATTATTTTTAATAGCCTTTATGTAAGCATTTGCACTTATGATGCCTTAAAATGCTGTCTAGTCAGGCAGCTCACTAGGATTTGGAGCAGAGCCCATGTGTACATACTGTAGTACATTGCAGTTTATTTCATAAAGCTAAGAAGGTCTTGTATCCATTATATAATCCCCAAGGTGAACTTGCTGCTGTTTTATGTGCTTGAACAAACATTCAGCCTCCATTTAGTTTGATATTAACTGCAGTCGTTCATAGAGACTCAGGAGTTATGTCACATCATGAAAGCATTCCTAGTGTTTCAAATGATGCATGTGGGACAGTTTAACATCTGCAAACCAGCTGAGGCGACTGGTGTGTGTGTGTGTGTCGCAGTGTTTGGGTGACGCGAACGACGGCGGCAGTGAGAACTCATCATAACACTAGAGATAAAACTGTCCACACATGGTTTTTATGCTGACTCCTTAGAGAGTAAAAGCAATCCCAAAACACTGACACTGAAAGCCCACAGAGTCTGCTGGGAGATTGCAGGTCTTTTTACTTGTCAGCACCAATTTAATGCTTTATTTTTCACTCTGTCCTTTTGTTTTCCTCTTTTTTCCAGATAATGAGAGAGATCCAGGAACATAAGATCAAAATCTATGAGTTCCCGGAGACTGATGACGAGGAGGAGAGCAAACTAGTCAAGAAGATTAAGGTTTGTTTGTTCAGGATAGTTAATGAATGATTCACTAGGGAATATTTTAAAAAGTGGCTAATTGGTGGGTAGTCTGAATGACTAAGTGGCTTTAAGGCCCCAGTAGATTTCAAATGAAATTAAAGACTGAGTAGGTGTGATTTCAAACAATATCTGGCCAAAACAAAGGTGTTTTGGAGTTTGTTTCAGTAGTTTGAATGAGCTCACCAGCATGAACCATCCGGAAAACCTACCTCTAGCTGTCCAACCATCAAATTGCCATTGGTCCATGACGATTATGTAATAGTTGGCTGTCCTCTGGGGCTCCAACTTCTTTGAACTGGAAATCTGTTTTTGTCAAGGTGTGACAGAAGTAAAAACATAAATTGTGCCAAATTGTTGAGTGTTTGTTGTGTTTGAAATTGTGTGCAGCATATATGTAAATGTAAATACTCCTGGGAGCAATGTCAGCGTCAGAGCATAAGACTGATTGTGGAAGTTTAGATAGATGGGATCAGCACTGTTATTGTTAACTCAAACTATTAAAAAGCTTTTTTGTTAATCAAAATAAAACTGAAATAAGTATAAACAGTTGATTTTAAGTTAAAGTTGATTTACTAAATTTACTAACTAAAATAAAACTGAAATAAATATATATATATATATATATATATATATATATATATATATATTTCTAATCATAATTTGCATTATTAATAAATAATACTAAACACTGGAAGTCGCATCTGGTTAGGACGCAGTAATAGACCAGTTCAGTTTTTTAAGAAATACTAGGACTGGACTTGTTGATAAAGCACCACTTCTAGAAAAAATAAATAAATAAATAAAATTTAGATATACACACTAGTGAAGCTCACTAATTGACTGACTAATCCATTTCACTCATGGACTGATTTTGTGGAAAGAGTCTGTGTTATTTTAGTGTTATTGCTGTATTATTATAGTTCTTGTTAATGTTTTGAATTAATTTAAATTTCTGTTTTCATTTCAATTTAAGGTTTTAATATTTTTGTTGTCATTTTTATTCAATTTTTAAATGTCTGTATAGCTGAAATAAGTTTGTTTTTAATATTTTATTTTATTTTATTTCATGTTTATTTTATTTCAAGTAATGAAAATGTTTTGTAATGCTTTTAGTTTTAGTTAATGATGATAACCCTACTCAGAGTGCACAAATATTGGCTCCCTAGTTCGGCCCACCAGGGAAATGGGTCAAACAGAGACACACTCACTGAAAGAGCACATTATTATCATTATCCACCACTGACACACACACACACACACACACCCATTAAGAGTCAATATCAGTCACCTGATGTTCCCAGCCCCTCTCTCTCATGTCTGAATGTTACATGTCTGTGTTTTTGTGTCCCTCAGGACCGTCTGCCGCTGGCTGTGGTGGGCAGTAACACTATCATCGAGGTCAATGGGAAGCGTGTACGAGGCAGGCAGTACCCCTGGGGCGTGGCAGAAGGTAAGGAGTGAAACGTCACCTCCCCATCATATATATATATATATATATATATATATGTATGTATATGTGTGTGTGTGTGTGTGTGTTTATAGGGTAGGATGGACCCTGAGGCTGTTGATCTACTCTAGTTCACAGCAGATCTGAGTCTGACAGATCTGAATGTAGTTGTTTAGCTTCATTAGTGATGTTTGCTAAGGCTATTGTTGGCATCCCACACAGTTTGTGCTTCAGACAGTCATGCACCTCTTATTGTGCCGTTTGAATATAAAACAGTCTGTTTGACCAGTGACAGCACAGAAAGCTTTAGCTTGTGATACGCTCAGTAAATGTCTAGTCTCCAGTGAATCATTCAGGACAGACTTTGCCAGTGATTGTGATCATCTGTCTCACTTCAGTCAGATTATATTTTAAATGGCCAAACCAAAGCCAGCGGATGGGATATCATATATACAGTGCCCCCCAACAGTTTAGAAACACCCAAGAAGAGAATATAAGAATCATTTCTTGTCATAAGAGCATTAAAGTACCAGTGGTCATACAGATATAAAAGTAATTAATCTACTGAATCTGTAAAGACTCTACGTTTGTGTGCACTCACAATAACAACAAAACATTGTGCTTCTGTAAAATAATGAAAGCAAACAGGATGCGCTTTCTGCCGTCTCAGTCTCTGTGAACTTGAGCGCGAAACTCCGAAACCCAGTGTATATTTGCCTTACAGACATAAAAAAATATATCTATAGAGAGTGAAATGTCTACTTTAAAATAAACCAGTTCAAATGGAAAACAAATATTCTCAGGTTATGTAATCTGTAACAAGCATGCAGGCGCATCACTACTGCAGAGATTACGAGAAAGTGTCACCGACTTCATCTCTTAAGCCGAAAACAAAGAAAGTTGTGGTTTATCAATAAATTATTGAAATAATAATGCAGTCTCCTTGCTGTTTTTCCTTGACACATTCATAATTACTATATCTGCCGGTGCGCTGTGGCAAGCTTTTTTTTTTTTTTTTTGAGTGCTTATTAGGCTATGTGCAATTAAAGGCTCATTATTATGATTTATATGGTTTATTAAACATGCAACTAATAGACGACTCATGCTTAAAATGAACGACTACTAGTCGACCAGAAAAGTCTTTAGTTGAGGGCAGCCCTACATAGAACTTTCATTAACAAAACGAATAAAAATACACCATGCTATATGCCTAATATAAAATAACAAATAAATTACACAAAGTTTAAATAGGTAGCCAAAAATGAAAGTAGCCTACACTGTGGAACCAAATAAATAAGAGCGTTTATTAGCAAAACAAATAGGAAAGCTTGGAGGCACGGCATAGCCTACACCTTGATGTAAAATGAAATAAATACATTTCACAAAGTTTAAATAGCCTAAAATAAAAATCAGCAAACACTGGAACCAAATAAATAAAAGAATGTTTAAAAAAAAAACTTCCAAAATCACCTTAGATAAATGGCAGAAGTCAACAGGCTTATCAAAATCCAGAATATTTTTTTAAAAATTCATTTCGAAACCCTTCCGCCATTGTCTGCCTCACTTCACTCTTCAGCTCGACTCACTCTCCTCATGCGATAAATGAAATCTGATCTGTGATACGGCTGTCGTTCGGCACGCTGCATTGAACAGCCGCGTTCAGTTTTAATTGTAGTGTCTGTTTCCTAACTTATCTAAATGATTTTTTTATTGCTATAAAAAAAATCAAAACGACGGTGGGGGACGGTGCCACGGTGGGCAAGTGACGTAACCGGTGTTGAGGCTTCACACCGGTAAAACCGTAAACACCGTCTATTGCAGCAAGCCTACAATGAAGACTAGTAATAATGATTTTCTTTTTAATCATGGCTGGGCAGCTGGAATGCATAATGATGGCATTAAACTTCGCTCAGGTTTCTTTTTTCAGATTATTGGGAAAATTTTCAGTATGGGTTTTTCGGTTCCGTACGCATGTGTACTGAACAAATATAGTGTTGGATTAACCACTGCATGAGCGTAACATCATCAAAAACTTCTGGTTTTAAATATTGTTACTTTTGATAAGAAACAAAGTCTCATATTTCAAATTATGTCTTTTTTTTCAGGAAATTCAACCAATAAAAACCATTTGGGAAGCTAAACTATAAACAGCTCAGTTCAAACAGCAGCGCGGAGCGCAAGTGAGCGTGATCATCACTTCCTCTTTACTGCTAGTTTTAACGCGAAGTAAACGTGAATGAGCATCTCATGCCTCATGCAATCGCTCAATCAGTGTTTCACCCTGAAAGGACGTCAATAAAACAGCTTCTAAACAAAGTAGCACGTAGCATTTCATTTACCTAAAGGCAGGTCATCAATGTCCACTGCTCGTTAGTTCGATAGAGTGCAGAGATAAGTATTTTGCAAAATATTACACTATATGTACTCATATTTGACATGATCAATGTCTTAGTGATGTCTTAATCTATGTTTAAATGAATCTGTTATAAAACAAGTTATGACAGCCACTGTGTAAATGATTGTTTCAACAACAAATAGAAAATTTATAATTAGATTTTTAAATTAATTTAAAAAATACATTGTGCAATTTACATGTTTGCATGCATGTTTGTAATATGAGTGTTGATTATTATATTTTTAATAGTTGTAGTTAATAGTAACAACACTGGAGCTAGTTAAATAAAGGCCTCTTAAAGAAATGGAAGAATAAACAAGTGAGAAAGGCATAATAAAGTGATAGATAGCCTGTAGATCTGCAAACAGGAAGTGTGTCTTTAGACGTTTGATTGAGAGCTCCTGTAGAGCCGGTCACATGATCCGCCATAAACATACAGTATTAAATATGAGCACAGCTGGAGCCATGAATGAAGCTTTGAAGATGAAGGTCCAGTGATATTTGACGTTTAAAGCAGATCAGGATGCTGATTTGATTAGTCACATCTGCTCACTCACTGGAGTGGTTTGCCTCCGTCAGGTTCCCCTTCTTTCTAGACCTTTGACCTCTGATAACACCAGAGTCGCTAAGCCAAATCCTCTGGAGCGAGCCGCACTGAGAGCAGGGTTATTGTGTCTGAGCTCAGCTCTGGACAGACAGAAACTTGAAGTGTGATCAGGAAGGCCGTGAGTTTGATTGCTGTGTTTGGATCCAGTGGTTATCTGGGTAGGTTTGAATGCCTGAGATGCTTTCAGCAGCATGTAAGCACACAGATGGCATGTGGTTGGGAAGGAGGGAGAAGTCTGCTTCATTCATTCGATAAGTGAGGCACACGCAGCAGGAGACTCGAGTCAGCGCCAGATCATGTGCCACCTGCTGGTCAGCCTGTACATTACAGTGGCAGAGTAATGATCAATGCCAGTTTGTTCCTATCCACCTTATTCTTCAACGCGGAAGTAAGCCGTTTTCTGTGAATGTGCGAGACTTCCGGTTCATAAGCCGCCGAAGAGAAATAACGAGAAGAATAACAAAGTGCAGTAAACTGTAAAACTGCTTGCACTACAAACCAGTGTGTTCATAATTAAGATAACACATTAAAATAATATGGTAAGACTCAACAATTTGCAATATCAAGCAGCAAAACAAGCTGTTTTGTACAGCTAAAAATAGCTGGAAGCGGATGACACCGGAAGCCAGACACATTAAATTTACAAATGGCGGCGCCCGCTCTAACGGGAAAAATAAGGTGGATAGACTCTTTCACATACTGTCAGAACTTCAGCTAGCAAAGCAGTTTGTTTGGTTATTTTCATTTTAATTTTTGTTTAGCTTGGCTTAGTTTGTGTTATTTGGAACAGTTGAGTTTTGTTTTGTTTTCAACAAGCATGTTATTTTTGTTTAGCTTAGTTTATTTTATTTATTTTTTTTGCACAGTAAATTTTGTTTTCAATTAGTAGGTTATTTTATTTTCCTTTTTTTGTTTAGTTTTTGTTTTTTGATTGTGCTTTTTTTGGCGCAGTTGATTTTTGCTTTCATTGAGTAGCTAGGTTACTGTTTTCATTTTTTGTTTAGCTTAACTTAGTTTGGGTTGTTTTGTCTTTTTAAACAATTGATTTAGTTTAACGAGTAGGCTATTTTTGTTTTCATTTTTTGTTTAGCTTAACTTTAGTTTGGGTTGTGTTTTGCTTTTTTGCACAATTGATGTTTTTAACGAATAGGTTATTTTTGTTAAATTTTTCTTTTAGCCTAGTTTGGTTTTTGTTTTTTTTTTTGTTTTGTTTTTTTTATTGGCACAACGAGTAGGTTTTTTTTTTCAGCTTAGTTTGGTTTGTATTTTGTTTGTTGGTCCTGTTTTTTGTGTTTGTTTGGTGCAATTTATTTTTGTTTTTTTTATCAGTGACTAGGTTGTTATTTAGCTTTGCTTAGTTTGGTTGTGTTTTGTTTTTTGGTTGTGTTTTGTTTTTGATCCAATTGATATTTGTTTTTAACAATTAGGCTATTTTTGTTTTAACTTAACATTTTTTGTTCTAGTTAAACTTAACAGTTTTTGTTATATGGTTTAGTTTTTGTTTTTTAAGATTTTTTTTTTAATCAGTGGATTGTTTCTTTTGCATTAAACCCTGCACAAACATCTATTTTCCCTTTCATGTAGAACTTCTTTTTTTTTTTTTTTTCCAAAGAAATCTTGAGTGTGAATCTGCAAACTTTTGTTCCATATATTTGCATTAGACTTGGTGTGTATAGGCTTTCAGTCCTCCATAATTCAGCTCCATATAATCCCAATGGGATATTTGTATATAATTATGAAACCCATATTAATACTAATTTGCATACTTCTATGAGAATAGTCAATATGTAAGGTGTGTACTGTGCTAACATTGAAGAAATGGTACTGAGTATGACGTAACCCACTGTCTGATATCATAAAATTATATGTGATTATATATGATCAATAGCATGCAAATTGGCATTCAGCCCAGAAGTTACTTACTTGGAACAACTTCCCTCAATGTAGGCTATCATTTTTTTTTAATTGTAGTCATCTTTAGCTGCAGGATGGGAAGAGGTGGATGTTGTAGTGTAATGTTGTTGCTGTTTCTTTATTCACTTTTAATATATTGATTTTGTTGTTGTTGTTGTTTTCAGTGGAGAATGGAGAGCACTGTGACTTCACAATCCTCCGAAACATGCTCATCAGGTACATAACTGTGTTTCTACACCAGCACTAATACCTGATGATGGAGCTGAAATTCTCATAATTCCTCCAAGATGACCTTTCAAAAACATCCATATTAGAGCCATGCATCTGTAATAAACTATTGTTTAAAAGTTTGGGGTCTGAAAGAAGTCTCGTATGCTCACCAAGGCTGCATTTGTTTGATCAGAAATATTAATACTGTGAAATATTATTACAATTAAAAATAACTGTTTTCTATTTGAATATATGTTAAAATGTGATTTATTTCTGTGATACAAAGCTGAATTTCAGTCTTTAGTGTCACATGATCCTTCAGAAATCATTCTAATATGCTGATTAGCTGCTCAAGAAACATTATAATTTCTTATTAAAACAGTTGTGCTGCTTCATATTTTTGTGGAAGCTGTGATGAATAGAAAGAACAGCATTTATTTGAAATCTTTTGTAACATTATACATGTCTTTACTGTCACTTTTGATCAATTTAATGCATCCTTAATGAGTGAAAGTATTCATTTCTCAAAATCTAACCTGAAACTATTGTACAGTAATGTATATGACTGAGATGTAGATGCTGTGACATGAATTTATTTATTCTGGTCAATCACAGAACTCACATGCAGGACCTGAAGGACGTGACCAACAACGTCCATTATGAGAACTATCGCAGCAGGAAACTGGCCGCTGTCACTTACAACGGCGTCGATAACAACAAGACCAAAGGCCAACTCACAAAGTGAGTGTTTTTCACCAATACAAGCTCGAGCTTATTTTAAGCCCTACATCTATAAGCGTACACAAACATGACCGATATGGTTTTCTGACGTCAGTTTACTGTACATGAAGCAGATCAGGAAGTGTGTAAAGACACCTAAACCTGGACCCCAGAGCTAGACTGACACATGCTAATAATGCTAAAGTCTGAGCTGATCAACACGTCCAGGCTTCCTAACGGCCACAGCGGTTCATAGACCTGTCACTAACCCTCAAATACAGTCCAAACCCTCGCTAACGGCCATTCACATCCACCCTCATGCGTCTGAAGAGCCCCCATCTTAACCAAAGCATAAGAGCGGCCAAAAGTACATGATTCAGCTGCTAACACTGATTTATTCTAACCCATGATGCAGTGTGAGCATGCTAAGTGTGTGTGTTTTTTGATTTTAGATCTGACACAGTTGAAGGCATGTAAGTGTCGTGCACAAGTTCACATTTGTCTCGTCCTCTCTCCTCTGCTCTCTGTTTTTCCCTCTTTCTCCTCGTCTGTTCACGTTCGGAGTCGGGCGTCCTGCTCCGTGTCCTTAGTTTGTGTAACTGCAGATCCAGCTTTGTGTAGGATCATTGTCAAACTGCTGTTCTGTAGCACGTTACCTTAGATGTCCTCCTTTATTTAGGCAGTTTAAAAACGTTTATCCTGCTTTCTCTTAGCTGGAAGACTCTTAAGAAGTTTCTTAAGAAGTTAGGCAACTCAGGACGTGTTCATGATAAACTACTTTGGATGCTGCCTGACAGGAGAAAAAGCTTGTACATACCAAAGTTTTGGCACTGCTAATTTATGAACACTATTAAACAGAAACTCTGAACTTCAGTTATCAATTTTTTTGTTTTCAAGGAGTAGGTCATTTTTGTTTTAATTAGTTTTTTGTTTGTTTGTTTTTTGAGTTGGGTTTGTTTTCTTGTTTCTTGGAGAGCAGATGATTTGAGTTTTTGTTCTCTTTATTTTTAGTTTCTTTGTTTTTGATGTTTAGTTAGGTGAGTAGGTCATTTCTGTTTGTTTGGTTCATGTTTTGTTTTGTTTTGTTTTGGTTTTGTTGTTTTTGTAGCTTGTATTCATATTCATTTATATTAAAAATGTAATATTAATTGTAAAAAATTTAATTATGTATAAAGAATTAAGGATATAATAAATAGTTTTTTACTTGATTTCATTAAGTAGAACATTTTTGTTTACATTTTTGCTTAGTTTTACTTTTTTTAGTTTTTATTTGATTTGGCTTTTGTTTTTATTTATTTATTATTATTTTTTTATCTGTTTTTTTATCTGTCTTTTTGCATTAAATCATGTAAAAAAACAAGCATTTTTTCTTTCATCCATGTGCGTTAACCCTTTTTTCCCCAGAGAGTAATGTTATTGTGCAACAAAATCATTTTTTGCTTTATAAACTTTTGCTCCAGACTGTATATTTTCAAAAACTTAGTGTGTACAGGCTTTCAGTCCTCCATAATCCAGCTCCAGATTACTACCTGGTCTATGACAAAAACGTACCTCTGGGAAATTTTTTGCAACACGCGAAATACGTACCATTAAATACATATCACTGCAGTTTCCAACAGAAATGAACACTAGAGGCAGTAAAACAGTGAGCACTTGTAATCGTTTTCATACACAGTTATGATTACAGCTCCATATGTTTCGCTTGCCGGACGTAACAAGCTTACTCTGTACCACAGCCAGCACAGAATTGGACTTAGGATGCTGAATCCTTGGGTACAAATCCCATCAAAAACACGATGAAAGAGCTGAAAGATGAGAGATCGAAAAACAAGCTAAAGCGACATGCTTGCAGCTGCGTTTTTACATCACATTCGCTTTTGTTCATACTGTCGGGTAGGTTTAGGTGTAGTGCAGATGGTACGTTATTTTAAAACATCACGGAGCATTAGACTTACAGCGCCACTCAATGGACATTTCAAGTCAGAACTGTGGTGACACCTACGAAACCAACATCACGTAAAACATACCATATGTTCGTTCATCTATTCCAGAGAAAAAGACAAACACACTTTTAGTGCCACTCAATGGACATTTCACATCAAATATGTCACGAAACGTACATGATGGTACGTATTTCGCGTCTTGCAAAAAAGTTCCCACAGGTTTGTTTTCATCATGTGATCAGGTTGCCAGATTATCTGTGTATAATCTTGACTACCTATGTGTATGCAATTTTGTTTATTGCCTGGTTTGATAAGTGAGATTGGCTTTGTGTTATGTGAGCGGTGATGATCTTGCGGCTGCACACTAACACAGCTGCAGTACAGCTTACTAACTCAACCTCACCGCACTGGGTCCTCAAGTCTTCCCATCAGGGTCCTCTCTTCCCCACTGCTCCTGCATCACAGGTCTATTTGTCTCTAAAGCTTAATCAGACTCCGAGTAAACGGTCTAATGAATGTGTGTTTGTGCATCCGCCCATGCGGTGCTTTTGCACGTGTGTGTGTGTGGATGTGAACAGGAGCCCATTGGCGCAGATGGAGGAGGAGAGGAGAGATCATGTGACGAAGATGAAGAAGATGGAGATGGAGATGGAGCAGGTGTTTGAAATGAAGGTCAAGGAGAAGATCCAGAAACTCAGAGACTCTGAGACAGAGGTACCATTAACCATCACCAACAATTAACTGAAGACAGACTCTTCATAAATGATTGTTATTGAGTCTGAGTTCACTCTGCCGGTGTGGTTTGTCTGTTCAGCTGCAGCGGCGTCATGAACAGATGAAGAAGAACCTGGAGGCCCAGCATAAGGAGCTGGAGGAGAAGAGACGTCAGTTTGAGGAGGAGAAGGTCAACTGGGAGGCCCAACAGCGCATGCTGGAGCAGCAGAAACTGGATGCTTCCAGGTACATAAACAGTTAGCAAAGACACACCAGAGCTCTGCTGATAAACCTAGTGAGCTGTGTAAGGCAGAACTGCATATGCATCCTTTATGAATAAGGAAATCCCAGAATGCATTGCATCAAGATTATTATTAGTAGTAGTAGTAGTGTTTTATTTAGTTCTACAAGACCCAACTTTATGCATATTCTGCAAGACTCCCTTTTCTAGTAAACAATTTATTTTGGACTGTCCTGGTTTTAATGCAAGTAGAAACATTTTTATGAAGTACGCTCACATGTTTAGTAAAAGTTTACCTGAGAAGATTCAAGATTTTTTTATCATGTTAATTTAAAAAATCTTGTAGAATTTTATCTGCTGTACTTTTTTGTTTATTTGGTTTTATTTTGTGTTTGTAACTCTTGCAACTCAGTTTTTTGCCATGAAGATAGCCTTAAAAGCTGACATGGCAATAAAAACAAATAACTACTAACTTATTTGGTCCTAAAAAGGGTTTGGAATAATTGTGTATATAATCATCTTTAATTGTTTTAATTGTGAAAAAATTATTACAGTTTAAAATATACATTTTCTGATTTAATTTATTTTAAAATGTAATTTATTCCTGGGATCAAAGCTGAATTTTCAGCATCATTACTCCAGTCTTCAGCGTCACATGATCTTTCAGAAGTCATTCTAATATGCTGATTTGCTGCTTAATTATTATTGGTGCCTAATTATTAATATTATTAGTTATTGTCATTATTTTCAATATTTTTGCGGCTTAATTTGATCAGGATTCTTTGAATAGGAAGTTTAAAAGAGCAACATCTGAAATAGAAATCTTTTGTAACTTTATAAATGTATTTACTGTCACTTTCAGTCAAGTTAATGCGTCTTTGCTGAATAAAAGTATTATTATTATTATTGGAATAGTAACGTTTGACAGTTTCCACAAAAATATTAAACAGATAAATAATTAGAGATAATAAATAACTAAATAAAATACACATTTGATTTTTTAAAAGAAATTAATACTTTAATTCCACAGAAATATTAATCAGCACAACTGTTTTCAGCATTGATAATAATCAGAAATGTTTCTTGAGCAGGAAATCAACATAGAGTGATTTCTGAAGGATCATGTGACTCTGAAGACTGGAGAAATGATGCTGAAAATTCAGCTTTGATCACAGGAATAAATTATATTTCAACATATATTCAAATAGAAAACATTTATTTTAAATTGTAATATTTCATAATATTATAAAACACTATAATATTGACTATAATAAGACACTTCTTTTAAAAAAATACATTTTTATTCCAAACTTTTGACCAGTAGTGTAATTAAAAGATATCGTACAATAATTTGCAATGATATTTTATATTTTAATCTGTTACAAAGTGTACCTGTCAATGTTTATTTCCTCTTATTTCCATTTTTCTTATTTTCAATCCTAAAGGACCTTGGAAAAGAACAAAAAGAAGAAGATCTTTTAAACCACTTGGACCATCACCACATCCTTGTTGCCAATTAAACCAGCTGGGACCCTCAGTCAGTCAGTCGACCAAAACCATACATTTATATAAAGCCCTATGTTGTTGTTTTTTTCATTAGTTTTTTTTTTTGTAGGGACGCTGTGTCTCTTTGCGCCCCACTAACCTGGAAACACTTAACTCTGTCCACCCATTAGGCACTTTTTCCACATCTAAAGCATCGGTTCATTTACCAGACCTCACAGAAACTAAGAGCGCTGTTGTAGCGCATAATCTGAAACAAATAAAACATACAAACTTCTCAGAGATATGCAATATTGTTAGGATTTTGCATTTGTAATGCGTCACATTCCCCTCCTGCTTCGTGTGTTTGTTTAGTGTTTTTAGATTCGAGGTCACTTCCTCCTCCTCTCCATCTGCATATTGATTAGCCACGTCAATAAAGGCTGAATCTTACCTCAGGCATTTCTGGCCTTTAAACAACGACCTTTTTGTGGCTTCTTCTTTCCCCTTCCCGAAATGTTAAGCTCTTCCAATATTTGTGTAATTTAAATTATTTAGCCATGGACCTTAGCCATTCATGAAATGTGTTTTTCAGTTACTATTATTTTGTCAGTTTGTTTCTCATATAAAGTTCCAGTTCACTGTTTGTTTTAAATGCTTTATGAATGTCGCGTGATTTGTTTATGGATCCTCCTGTAATGAAGTGCTGTATGCAAACGGAGGATTGATGACACATGATGAGGCGTTTGTAAGAGATTTGTTGATGCGGGTGCGTTTCCTGCTCTTCCTCATGTAAACTGATTCAGGAACAGTGAGCTGGCGTTCTTGGCCAGTTGATGTGTGTTTTTCTCTCTATAGACACGAGTTCCCATCAGAGCTGGCCTCCCCGATCCCACGCTTAGCTCTCGGACATGTACTTCTGCAGCGTTTTTTATCATTTTGTTTCTCTTTGTTTTGCTTTTTCATTTTTATTGTACAAAGTCACATAATAAACTTGTGATGATGCCATTTGAATAGTACGAGTTGTTTTGTTTGTCATTAATGGAAAAAGTCAATCAAGACAAAGGATGTGTTGACAGCTGTATGTAGTTATAACTGATGCTTACGGGGCAAAAATACAATCCTGGGCCATTAATGTTTATTGTATGTATGTTACATTTCATACTGAGGAGTCAGAGGTATTGTGGTAATTGATAACATGCCACAGATGTTGCTTTATGAAGGGCAGAACATGATGTGTCTCGTTCAGGAACAGGTTTGACAGGAAGGGGGCAGCAAATACTGTGTGAACTGTGGGTGAGATGCCTCTTCAACTTTACATTCATTATCATCTAATTTTTTAAAGGTTAAATATTAGACTTTTGGAGAAATGTCTTAAACCAGTCTGTGGACTCTCAATTTAAAATATTTGTATATACAAACTACTTTCAAAGTTGTTTTGTTTTGTTGTTTTGTTTTCAGCAACCTCTAATCTTTAAGTATTTTTACAAATTCTCCTTTGAAGTGTTTTTGTTTTCAGTAACCACCAATCAATTTTTTTTTAATACAAATATATTTAAACTAAAAATTACTTTTTAAAAATATATGCAAAGTTGTTGTTGTTTTGTTTTTGTTTGTTTTTCCGACAACCCCCAATCAAAAAAATTCTTCTAATACAAATTCTCCTCTGAAGAGTTTTTCTGTTATGTTCTTGTATGGTGAAAAAAAAACTTCAAAGGAGAATGATGAAAACAAAACTATCTAAAAAAAAATAAATAAATAAATAAAAAAAAATATTTTTTGTTTGTTGTTTTCAGCAACCACTAATCTAAAAAATATTTTTATATAAATTTTCCTAAGAAGTGTTTTTCTTGTTTTTAAAATTTTTGTATGCAATTTTTATTTATTTATTTTTTTCAGAAACCACCAATCTAAAAATATATATTTTTGTACAAATTTGCTCTCAAAGTGTTTTTGTTTTGTATTTTTATTTGGTGATTGCTGAAAACAAAATCTAAAAAAAACAAAAACATTTTAAACAAATTCTCAGTTAAAGTTTGTTTTTGGTTTTGTTTTTGGTTTGTGTTTTTTGTTCTGTTTTCAGCAACAACCAATCTAGCAAAGTAGATTTGGCTAATTCACTTGCTTTGCCTTGCTTTCCAAGTTTTCCAAGCATTTCACTGTTGTCTCTTTCTGAATATTTGATATTGGCCTAGTGATCCTTAATACAAGTTAAGCTCTGGACAGCATCTATGGCATACTGTCACTAAATAATGCTGTTCCTCAGTTAATGTTAAAAATGCATGTACATAAATGCCCTTACAGTGGAAGAATGGGGTAGGACAATGCACTGGAGTAAATATTAAAATACACTGTTACAGCTGTTTTTTTGTTGTTGTTGTTTTTTTTTTTTTAGTCACATAGACATTTTGTTTATATAAACTGAGAGATGAGTCTGAATTTTCTGTGGTAATCAGCATATCTCTAGAGTTTAACTTGTATTGAACTGTAATAGTTCTTTCACCCAGAAATGGTTTAATTTCAGTCATGGGATCTTAGTGCTGTGAGATGAGCTGCACCACTGCATGACATTTGTGTGTGTTTGGTCTTTCCTATCACGTAACCTCTATCCCCATTTGAAGTTGTAACCCTCAAACAAACGGAGACTTTAACCAATGGAGTGTAATCAGCGGGAGGACTCGCTCATCAGGTGATGTGACTCGTCTGGATCCTGTGATTGGCCCACCGTTATCCCTGATCATCAAGACACTTGTGGTTTCAGCCAATCAGTGCTGACTCCCATTTCTAACATCATAGGAAGTCCTGGCTGGAGTATGTGCTCTCTGAAGACGTGGTAAAGATTTCAAAGAAAAGTCAGTGTGCCAAATTTCATGAATGGATATTGACACAGTAAATAAAATACAGAAAAAGACCAACTATGCAAACAAGCACTGTGGTTACATCACTTTATGTTAAATTATAATGTAGTACTGGGTCAAGCCAGGGTCAAATTTGCCCATAAAGGCAAAATTGCTGGTTTGGTTTGGTTTTTGTTTGTTTATATGATTTATTTTGTGTTTTGTTTTGTTTTTGTTTAGGCGTTTTGTTGTTGTGTTTTGTGGGTTTTGTTTGTTTATATGATTTGTTTTGTGTGCTTTTTGTTTAAGTGTTTTTTGTTGTGATTTTTCGTTTTGTTTTGTGTGCTTTTTGTTTAGGTGTTGTTGTGATTTTTTTTTTTTTTTTTTTTTTTTTTTTTTTTTGTTTAGGTATTTTGTTGTGGTGTTTGTATTTTTGTTTATATGATTTTTGTGTGTTTTTTTTTTTTTAGGTGTTGTGTGATTTGTTTGTTTTTTTTGTTTAAGTGTTTTGTCATGTGCTTTTTGTTTTATTTATGTGCTTTTTGTGGTGTTTTGTAGTTTTGTTTATGATTTGTTTTGTTGCTGTGTGTTGTAGTTGTTGTTTGTTTTTATATGACTTGTTTTGTTGTGCGTTTTGGCTTATTGTGTGCTCTTTGGTTTGTTTAGGTGTTTTGTGTACCAAATCCATGAGCCCCAGGACAGTAAATTTGTAATTCATATACATATGATTTGAATAAGTTGGTAAACTCTGTGAGGATAACTCTTTCAGTGTGCCTTGAAATAAATCTGCCATATCTGAGGAGTTATTTCTTTTTCAAAACATGTTTTGTGCCAACCCTGTTCAAAAAGTTTGGAGGTTAAACACGAAATTTTGTATATTCTCAAAAATAAATAACTAAATAATGAAAGCCTATTTTATTTTATTGCAATATTAAAATTAAACAAACTATTCAAACTTAATGAGGATAAATGGGGACACAACCAAGATGAAAGGGGCATTTCTGGGCCATTTTTTAAGTGTATTTTTTTGTGTAAATAAAAAAACAGTTTCAACAAACAACTAGGAAATGAAATAGCCAGAAGATACACAGACAGTTAAGTAAATATATGTTTCTGTAGCCAAAGGTCATGGGTTTGAATGCATGAACTGATAAAATGCACACCATGAATGCAATGTAAGTTGCAGTGGATTCAGTCATGGAGACAAATGTCACCGTGTCCTAAGAACGACCCACAGTAAACTGCATTTTAATCAGCTACACTGATGCAAACAATATCATTTAGTGCCCCCTGTTTGCCTTTTGCATGCAGAGCATGTGGTAAAACACACTATAAAGTTGAGCTTAATGTCTGATTAGGCCTGTGTCCGTGTTGGCTGGGGGCTGTAGTGTGTGAGAGGTTGTTAATGGGGTCCCTCAGCGCTCGGGCCGATCAGAGGACGCTCTTATGTAACCAACACAATGCTCTTGATTTGATGCCAGAGCTGGACCCGTCCTGCCAAACACAAGGCCTGACCGTGACATCTGATTGAGCAGGACAGACAATGTGGCCTGGCCAATCCTAATGTCCTGCTTCATAATGACCTCATTCCCATCAGACACGGAGCAGCATGACTGTAGATTCATCAGCCAATCAATCTGATCCACTGTAGCATGAAGTCAGTATTTGCATATTAACACCACCCTATATAATATGATACACACTGATGTCCAAAACTCTGGATCTAAAAGCATCAGTGAGGCCATATCTGTGTCTGTGTAAATTAGGTTGCACCACCTGTAGTCTCTTGCCATGGATACAGCCCTTTTGTTACCAAGAAATATAATTACATCACCTAGTTACATTCATTTCACTTGTTCCTGAACCCAGTGAACTCAAATTATAGTGTGCAATCTCAATCTCAGGCCGTACCGAGTTTCTTTTGAGAACTTCTTTTATTTGTGCAACACTCAGATCCTCAAGTACACTTGGAAGTCTACAGCAAGGATTTAGTTGGCAAACATTTTCTGTCGACACAGAGCCATGCAGTGGATAATAGTCTAGGACAGGGGTTCACAGACTTTATTACTGTTGTGTTTTTAACTATTTATGATATAATTATAAAAATTAAGACAAATATATTACTGTTGTGCAATAATTACAATTCTAATGTACAAATAAAAAAATATTTATTTATAATAATAGTTTTATTTTATACTACAAGTTACTTATATTTATGTCTTAAATTATTCACTTGAAAACATTTCAAATCCTCAAGATTTTATTCTGGTGAAATACTGTAAACTTGCATTGCCAAATGCATGTTAAACTCGCTGCACATGCAGAGATGGAATTGACTGCATTTAGTGTTAAACCAGGAAGCAGTCTTCATATCATTAACTAAACGTAAAATAAAATAATATAAAATAAAATAATTAATAAACAAATGAACAAATAAATAAAATATAAAATAAAATAAATGAATAAAATAAAAAATAAAAATAAATAAAATTATATAAAATAATAAGTAAAGTCATCAAATAAAATAAAGTCATAAAATAAAATGAAAACTTATTTTATTTCAGCTGTAGCTACAAAGGCATCATTTCTCATTTCCTCAGCTTAAGCTGAAGTACTAAAATAACTAAAACTAAATAAACTAAAACGAAAAACTAAAACTTAAAATAAAAACTATATGGATATATTTAAAAAAAAGAATGTGGAAAAAATAAAATAGTCAAAAACATGACAAAATAACTAAAACTTTAAATTGAAACGAAAACAAAATATTTAAAAAAAAAATACAATTCTAATTTCTATTTTTCTAATTCTAAAGTCGAATTTCTTTCTCAAGTGAGTTTTGCACCTTTTCTTCAGTTCAGTTGAACTTTTGATTTTTTGCTTTACCTCCCCTTCAGTTGGCTGAACATCTCTTTTTAACATTCTAAAAAATGTTATTTAAAATATTCTGAAAAACTATAATAGTCGGTGACAACTGATGATAAAATACCACTGCTGTGAAACCAGAGGCTCTGAGATGCTGAAAACACCGGACCACAAGCTGCTCGCATCTAATTATTTAATTAAATCACAGCCTTTGATTCGATACTCATTTGAATTTTACATCCAGTATAATTTATTATTAGCTTTTCATTAACTCAGCAACTCCCTGCAGTTCCCCAGTGAACCCTATGATATGCTCACTGATTCTTAACAGTTAATCTTAACAACCTAACATTAGCATGTTCATTCAAATCAAAGTTTATCTCACTGAATTTTTCTACCAAACATTCATGTTAGTGTGAACACAGCCTTCAGTCTGTGTACTGGGTATTTTTCAATGACTGTTTTTGCAGGTTACACTTTTTTACACCAGTAGGTGGCGACAAGTTATACGTTTTGACAAGTGAATCATTGAATCTTTCACTAAACCTATTTGTTCAAAAATACTGAAACTCAAAAATTTCTGACATTCTAATGTTTTAACATACTGTGTTTGCATATGCTCATTACTGCTTCATTTATTTTCAATGATGGAGCAAAAACAAGCACAGGCAGTAATGTTTTTAAAATATAAGTTACTCAATATTAACTATTTGTTTATTGAGCTAAGATATTGACTAAAGTTTGTAGCTTCGATAATGGCAGATTATCTTGTGTGATAATCAGGCATATGGGACTTGTATGTCTCTTATACACATCTTCTCAGTACTAGTTGTGAGGAATTGGTGTTGGATCATTGCCACATTACCCCAACTAGTCAACAGAAAATGCCAGATATGTGAACTGAACACATGAAAGCCAATCAAACCACAAGCACACCTTGTTCCAGAAATACTTTAGCTGGGAACATATAAACACAACAGGCAACTTGTGGTCTGCTTGCAAAATAATGCATATCATTTTATTGCACAAAGAATTATAGTCATAAATGTTTAAGGTATTGTGAGAATAGATTGGACTTTGTAGACTTACTTTTATTATTACTGAACAGCTACACGTCCCTGATTTTGAATCTTAAGGCAGACTTTATCTTCTGTTAGCTGCAATCACAATCAAGGTGAATCATCTGACATTCAGATCAAATGCTATAGTGGCATTGAATTGACAGCAGCTCAAAGCACACTGTGATAATTACTTTGACAAAGGTTTTGAGTTATATAAACGTGTCCTCATCTCTCCTGACACACTTGCACAAGCTATTCAGGGCATCACTGAAAAAACCATAACAGAGCCGAGGCCAGGCTTCTTTCAAAGTATAGAGTCTGTAACAAGAAATGGTTCCAGTGTGATTTGTATTTATGTCTACACAAACTAAATATCTGTAAACATCACTTTCCCACCCAAAAAAAAAAATTCTGGTAGAAAACATTAATGTCACATAAAATCCTTCATTCATTTTTAAACAGTAGTCAATACATAAATGAAACATAAGCTCAGATTTGTTGTACACTCCTATTACTTCATGCATGAATAAATGGGAACAAAATGTTCATTACAGGGAACAAATAATCACAACAGCTCAGTGTCTCTATCAAGTGTCATATTGGGATAGTCCGCAGACAATGGCCAATAATAATGGCAGGAGGCCACGCCCCCGTCGACTGGATGCCAGCGCTTCTGACGTTTGATTAGTGCTTTGAAATAGCTTAGGGAAGTCCGATTCGTTTGAGAGTCGATTCCTTCAAACGGATCGGTTCGTTTGAGTTTTCACACAAAAGTTAAAGGGATAGTTCATCCAAAAATGAAAATTCCGTCATAATTACTCACCTTCGTGTCGTTCATATTCGGAACACAAATTAATATATTTTTGATGAAATCCGAGAGCTTTCTGACCACAACTGACAGGTTCAATGCCCAGAAATGTAGTAAGAACATCCTTAAAATAGTAGTAATTTTTGTATTCTTTGAAAACAAAAAGTACTCTCGTAGCTTCGTAAAATCACGGTTGAACCACTGATGTCACATGGATTATTTTAAGGATGTTCTTACTACGATTCTGGGACTTGAACATACAGTTGCGTTGCTGTCTATGCAGGGTCAGAAAGCTCTCGGATTTCATCAAAAATCTCTTATTTTGTTTTCTGAAAATGAACGAAGGTCTTAGGAACGACATGAGGGTGAGTAATTAATGACAGAATTTTCATTTTTGGGTGAACTATCACTTTAACTGAATTACGCGTGTGATTTTTATTTTTTTTGCACTTAATATGTTTGTCTGTTATAGTGTTTTAGATTCATTTGTAGAAATTTGAGTATAGTATATTCTAGTTTTATTGTATCACTCTAATTGAGACACTGGGTGTGTTTTTTTGCTAAATAAATGATCCTACCTTCTTATCTGTCAGATGTTATGTTTACTGTGGTTCCAAACTATCACCGACCTTTACAGTTTTCTCACAGATAGCTCTCCCCTAGAGTCCAGCGATTCAGGAACGCTCAGTGAATTGATTCGATCGAATCATTACAAAGAGTCGGCTCGAAAGAAAGATTCGGATACCTCGACATAGAAACCGCGCTAGAGTTCACTTCAGTTCAGTCTGCCTGGAAGAGCGTTGACATGGACGCTGTTCCTTCAGCTCCGAGACTGAGAAAACACTGCGAATTTTGCACGAACTGACGGGTTTAATGAGAAGTCGTTGCGTTAAATATCAAGTTCAAATATCAAGACTAGTCTATGTGCCAACGGGATCTTCCACGCACAGCGCGTAGCGGTCTGGACGGGTTTCATTCTCAGTTCGCAAACTGAATCACCGTGACACATGGGTGGGAATCTCGGGTGCCACCGGTCCATTCCCAAGGACCCCACGGATTTCTGCCAGGGGAAGCGCAAGTTCAGCGCCGCATGCAACTTCAGCCACATACTGGTGAACCAGGAGCGGCTGAACATCAACATCGCCACCGAAGAGGAGCTCATGACTCTGCCGGGCGTGAACCGCGGGGTGGCTCAGAACATCGTGGAGTACCGGGAATGCATCGGCGGATTCAAGAAAGTAGAAGACCTGGCGTTGGTCAGCGGAGTCGGTGCCACGAAACTAGAGGCTATTAAACTAGAAATCTGCGTGTCGAGCAAGAACAGCTCGTCTAATCACTCGCCCTCGTCTCTGCGCAAAGAGCACGAACACCTGCCTTGCACCGGCGTCAACATAAACACCGCCACGCTGCCGCAGCTCATGAGCGTCCGCGGCATCACCGAGAAAATCGCCAAGAACATAGTCGAGTTCCGTTCCGCGCACGGCCCGTTCCGAAGCATCGAAGACCTGGTCAAAGTGCCCAGCATCAACTCGTCTCTGCTGGACCGGATCCGCTTCCAGGTGTTCGTGGAGCGCTCCAGGACTCCTTCCACGAACACGAACGGAGGGTTGACGCACCCGAGCCCCACGTCCTTCAGCGTTGGCAGCGAGGAGCTGGACGCTCCGTTCGGAGGACCGCCGCTCGTCACCTCTGTGCGGCCCTGCGTGGAGCCTCCTGCGGGCAGCCGCGATGGGAAGCCCGTGGTGCGAGTGGCCACCTGGAACCTGCAGCGCTGCTCCAGTGAGAAAGCCAACAACCCTGGGGTCAGAGAGGTCGTCTGTATGACCCTACTAGAAAATGAGTGAGTAAACTCTATCACAACACTAACAAATCATGTTTTTCTTCTACCTGCTTCATGGTAGTGCTTTTTAGACCATGTTTTTTGACATGTGCCAGGTTGGTAGTACTCTTTGAAGTGTCATGACAATACCATCATTTTGACATGGTTGTACCATGTTTTTGACACTCTTCCATGGCAATGCCATGGTTTGTGGGCATGTACTAACGTAATACCATGTTTTTGGATGTACCATTGAAGTAGCTTGGAGTCCAGTACCATGTTTTTGAACATGCACAAAGGCATTAAAATGTTTTGATATGTTTTTTGTTATATGCAAATTAAATTAAATATGCACTAATTTGCATACATTTCCAAAACAGAAATCTGAACATTGGATAAAGCCAGGTTCAAAATGATTCTTCATTTTGTTGACATATTAGAGGGGATTTTAGATATCTATTTGTATCATTTAGTAAAACAAAATACTGTAAACAGCCTACAATAAAAAAAATCGCCGTGATTTTAGGATTAAAATGTTATATTAATCTGGTGAATTCTAAATGAATAAGCCCCTCTGTGAAAACTTTAAGAATATAGAGAGGAATACAAACTGGAAAGTTTGATGTAAGTGCCACTGACCCAAATAGATAGTGTAATAAAACAAACACACAAATGTGTATTTGTAAATGTTTTCTTTCCACTAGTTTAAAAGAAGACATGTTATGCAAGCAAAATAGATGAAAATATAATAAATAAATAAATAAATAAACCTTGTCAGAAAATGAATTCTACTGGAATTTTGACAATAATCCTAATGTTATCATCCTAACGTAATCCTCAAGTCCTCTAAGAATCAAACACGACTCTATTTGCAACTAAAAATCCTATTATTTTTTTCTTCAAAATTTTATTATCCAACAGGATCTTTTTTCTTCTTAGTTAATTCTTGTTGGATCTAATTTGTTTGTCAATTTTGCAGAAATTCTATCAGCATTCCTTTTTTGCATTGAAAGGGTTGCATTGCATTGCATCGATTGCAAAGGATTGCATTGATTGTCTGTCACATTTAAAGTGTTTCTAATTATTAATATCATGATTTTTTGCAGTCTGCATAGTCTTCTGGTTTCATTATTTTCAAATCACATGCTTAGTTGTTTTTTCACCTTTTAAGATGTTTGTGCACTGAACATCAACAGGGAAGAACAAACGGTGTGCTGGGTTAGTGGTGCAGGTGATATAAGGAGTCCAGCTGACTTGTATTGCAGTCTGCTGTGATCTTCAGTGGATGTTCATGATAAAGCCACATCTGACTGCACAGTATCAGTTTACAGCAGAATCCCTGCCCATGTTTTATTGCATTGATGGATTCTAAGATAAATGTTTATACTGTTGATTGTTTTATGGCGCGCGCACACACACAGACACATACTGTAATTCACTCAGGGTGTTGCTGAGGTATGTGCCCTCATTCTTGTCATGACTCAGGGAGGGTTGTTATATAAGCATGAATGTATGTGTGTGTGTGTTGAAGGGAGCTGAAATAGTAGTAAGAAGGCTCTTCTCATTGGCAGGAAGAATATAGTGTTGTGAATGACATAAGCACTGAGCGCTGTACGCTATGTAACAGCAATGCATGTAATGCAACCATCCCTATAAAGCAGTGATTCCCAACCAGGAGGCTCATGTAACATGTTCAAAGAGCATTTGGAACGATTTAGATTTTTCTTTGTTAAACCTATTAAAAAGAACTATTAATACATTAAATTAACTGTTTGTTATTATTTAAACATTAGCAAAGACGTCAAAGTAGCAGAATATATGTGCTGCTTGACTACATAATAAGCAGTTATTTTTTTCTAGTTTAATGGTGACTTTAATGATAAAGGATATCCAGTATAGAATTAAATTAAAATAATTAAAATAAAGCTGAAATAAAATCATGTTAGAATAAAATAAAATAATATTAAAACATTATTTATATCTGAATATTTGACATATTTGATTAAAAAATGAAATGTAAAACAAAACTTAAATGAAAATTAGAAATGTTAGCTTGGCAAATTACTGAAATAATATAAGCTGAAGTGTTACAAAAAAAAGTATATATATAAAAAAAAAGTAAATAAAAAATCTAAATAGAAATAAAACAGAAATCTAATAAAACACAACAAAAAAGTACATAATAATAATGAAAACTGAAAATATTAGAATAAAAGCTAATTCAAAATATTAAGCAATACTAATAGTAATATACACTATACTGCCAAAAGTATTGGGTCGCCCCCTTCTAATGAACAGGTTTGACTACTTTAGTAATTTCTATGAGTACAAATCTTAATGTTAAAGCATATAATGATATTCTAGGGAATTGTGTGCTTCTAATATTATAGCAACAGTTTGGACACGACCCTTTTCTATTCTAACATGACAATGCCTCTGTGTATAAGGCAAGGTTCAAAAAGAAAATGATTGATTCTGTCAGTGTGGAAGTCCTAATCCCAGTTGAACACTGGCTCTGGTGTGACTGTAAATGCAGACCTTGAGCCAAAAACTCATCACCAAACACCAATGACTTGTACATACGCTATATAGACAAAAGTATTGGGACACCCCCTTCTTTAGAACAGAAAAATGCACTTCCAAATCTGTGGCAACAACGATGGGAACATAATTCATGTATTTAAAAATTGTATTTCCATCTCTGTTGCAACAGTTTTGGAAGTGTCTAAAATGACTGTACACATATGTACAAGTCATTGGTGTTTGGTGATGAGTTTTTGGCTCAAGGTCTGCATTTACAGTCACACCAGAGGTGTTCAACTGGGATTAGGACTTGGTTTTATGCAGACCAGTCAAGTTCTTCCACACTGACTGAATCAATCATTTTCTTTTTGAACCTTGGCTTATACAAAGAGGCATTGTCATGTTAGAATAGAAAAGGGTCCTGTCCAAACTGTTGCTATAATATTAGAAGCACACAATTTCCTAGAATATCATTATATGCTTTAACATTAAGATTTGTAGAAATTACTAAAGTAGTCAAACCTGTTCATTAGAAGGGGGCGACGCAATACTTTTGGCAATATAGTGTAAATAATACTAAAATAGCGATGTGATGATGAGGTAATTGTGCCTAATGAATAGAGCTGTAAGACAATAAAGTTTGGTAATTGCTGTTTTAGAGAACTTGGGGCCGGATTCACAAAACATTCTTAAGAAAAAAAATCTTCTTAACTGCCTTATTTTCTAACTTAAGGAAAGTTGAGAATATTTTGCATTTCTAAGAATTTTTTATCTATTCTCTTAAGATTGTTAGGAAGCTCCCTTGAAGAGTTTATCAATGAGTCTTCAGCAAGAACTGTTATTTATTCAGATAAAGACTGTCATTTTCATAATAATAATAATAATAATAATAATAATAATAATCTGTTCTTAATAAGATATTTAAGAACTTCTTTTGAATTTTCAAAAATTGCACTTAGGATCATTCTTAGGAACTTCTTCAGATTTATCTTAAGACATTGCTTAACTTATTCTTAAGTGAATCCGGCCCCTGATCCATCATTCTACCACACAAGGTCATATGCAGATACTAACTAATTTTGCTGTGCTTGAAATATTCATTTTGACACAGCAGCATATTGCTGCGTTTAAAAACTCAAGTCAGCTCACAAAACAGCAGCAAGCTTCTCTCAAGGTCACTTTATCACTGCTGACTGACTTTACAAACTTATTCCATCTTTTTGAGAACTCACATGAGCTGTAAAGTAAATAACACTATATCAAATTCAGTCATCTCAAAACAAACCTTGAACTGGAAATGACTAGTTTCTAGAAACCCTAAATCAGATGTTTATTTCTCAAATCGTTCCCTCCAGCTGCCTCCAGCTCACGTGACTGTGGGTAAACCTGAGATCGAATCCAGGGCTCTAGTGATACAAAATTGGTCAAGAGGAGAAGACATGAGAATTAACATAAAATGGTAGTGAATATTGACACAAATAGGAATGATTTACAACAAAAGGGCCATTATCTGTTGATGAATGCAGTCTAGTGTGTGACAACCCTTGAGAAACCTGAAAATCAATACAGCCTCGGTGATGCTTTGACCTTTTGACTAGATAACCATGAAAACTCACTTAACCATCTGATTGGATTTGATGAGTGAAGGTCTACTACAGGATAACTGGTTTTCACCACAATATTACCTACACAATGATATACTAATACATCAGCACTGATGTAAATAGATTGACTTTTGAATGTATATTAGTACAAGTTCATGCGTTTGCGTTTTTTTAAGAAATTAATACTTTTATTTATTAAAGGTGCCTTAAATTGATCAAAAGTGACAGTAAAGACATTTATAATGTTACAAAAGATCAAAGAATTCTGAAAGAAATCATGGTTTCCACAAAAATATAAAACAGCACAACTGTTTTCAACTTTGATAATAACAGTCATGTTTCTTGAGCAGCAATCAGCATATTAGAATGATTTCTGAAGGATCATGTGACACTGAAGACTGGAGTAATGATGCTGAAAGGTCAGCTTTGCATCACAGGAATAAATTACATTTTATTATACATTTAAATAGAAAACAGTTATTTAAAATGTGACATTTCATCTGTTTTGTCAGATTGTGCAAAACCTGTCATAAATAAGCTGCATGATTTGTAATATCTATAGCCAAATGGCACCAAAGTTTAATACTTTAAGTTAAGGGTAAACATCTCAGGCAAGCCGATTCACTACTGAGTCAGCATCCATCATGCTCAACACACAACACACTCCTTCAGCTATTGATCTGATGTCAGTTTTGGGCTGGTTGATGTCTGATCTTTAAAAGCACACATTTAAACCCACAAAGCTTGAGGTGGTTGCTTAAAATGCTGCGACGAATCTCGTCTGTTAAGCACACAGGGTGGAGGAAACCACCAGACGGCATGATCAGAGGTTACTGTAGTTCAGTCAGGAGAAAAGAAGGCGGCCTGTAGTAACCTCAGCGCACACACGCGCGTGCACACAGCCAAACAATCTGACTCATCTGCAGATCTGTCAACTTCAGCTCACTTTGAGAGTGTGGCACATGTGTTGAGTCTCCATGGTGCTGTACTACATTATGATGACCCATCTGCAAAAAGACGGTTTCAGATCTCTAATCGCACGTCCTCATAGGATCATCTTTTTGTTTTGCTCGGAATATCCAACTGAAACTGTATTTGACATTTACTGGAGCAAAATAATAGGGCTTGCCTGTGCAGAAAAGCATCATTTGAATTCATTTATAATTTGAGAGTTGTATTTTTTTCCCCCCAAAAATCCAAGTTTTCCACATTTTAATAGTTCAATTCAATTTTAATTCAAACTAATTCACACAAAGCAAGGCAGAAATGCAAAACCAGCATATTAACCAGTCTTCATATTATAAAAGCAGTCTTTTTGCAGTTTAGTATTCTTAGATACTAATCCAGATCACAATTTGATTAAGTGTACAGCCATCATTTTTAATTTATTTTGCCAAATTCATGTTCTACTGTAAATTCTCAATTTTCATGACTGGATCTGGGTCTTATGAGATTTTGTTTTCACCTATTTTATCATCCACCAAGTGAAAATCATGTCAAGAAACTAACCAAATCTAATAAGACAGATTAAATCAGGGTTTAATCAGGAGAAATTCTCACGAAAAATGTCCACACAATCTTTTCTTCACAGCCGTTCTTCATTCAGCAAACACACAACACTCTCTAAAGACACTCAGCATCTATATATTTAATGAATATATATAATTATATATACAGTGCCATTAAAAAGCTAGGGATCAGTAAGATTTTTAATGTTTTTTAAAAAGTTTCTTAGGCTGTATTTAAAAAAAAAAAAAAACCTGTAATTTTGTGAAATATTATTGCAACTTAAAATAACAGTTTTCTGTTTTAATATACTTTAAATATAATTTATTCCTGTGATGCCAAGCTGAATTTTCAGCATCATTACTCCAGTCTTCAGTGTCACATGATCTGTTGGAAACTTAATGTTTTTGGGACCTGTGATACTTTTTTTCGGGATTCTTTGATAAATAAAAAGTTAAAAAGAACAGTGTTTATTTAAAATAGAAATGTTGTGTTACAATATACACTACTATTCAAAAGTTTGGGGTCAGTAAATTTTTTCTTTTTGTTTTAAAGAAATTAATACTTTTATTCAGCAAGGATGTGTTAAATGGATAAAACGTGATAGTAAAGGCTTATATTGTTAGAAAAGATGTCTATTTTGAATAAATGCTGTTCTTTTTAACTTTTTATTCATCAAAGAATTAAAGAAAGTATCATAGGTTCCAAAAAATATAATAAATCAGCATAGAGTGATTTCTAAAGGATCATGTGACACTGAAGACTGGAGTAATGGCTGATGAAAATTCAGCGCTGCATCACAGAAATAAATTGTAATTTAAAATATATTAAAACAGGAAACCAATATTAGAAATTGCAATAATATTTCACAATATTAATGTTTTTTTCTGTATTTTTGATCAAATAAATACAGCCTTGATGAGCATAAGAGAGTCCATTAAAAACATTTCAAAACCTACTGATCCCAAACTTTTGAACGGCAGTGTATATTATAAGAGAAAATATCTGTGTAAAATTTAATCGTAACACATTTATAAGGCTTTTAAATTAAAAAAGTGTAAAAAAATTTACAGATAGACTTTTGTAGGTTTTCGTATAAATCATAGACGTCGCACATGCATTCTTGCATATGCACGGTTGCTGCATGAGACCCGATATTTGTGGCACAAATGGCACATTGAGCTTTATTACTCAGCATTAGGGGTTTGTCTGTATCTTTAACCAAATAAGAGCACTAGTAATAGTGATTCCTCAGCAAATCCGAGTAATAATGGCCTGCATAGGATGTCGAGGGTCACAGTCATTTTGCAAGAGCTTTCATTTTTATTGCAAAATAGAATTTCGAAAGGTTTCCTTGCAGCAACAGTTAAAGTGTTGACATGTTTGGGTTGTGTCGACACGAATGAAAGACTGTGAGAAAAAGGCAGTTGCTGTTGATTTATTCCCAAGACTGACCTCAGGGTCACAGACGGGGCTGGATCAAAGTCATCATTTTCAATTCTCTGGAAACTTTTCCTTTTCTGCTCACACGACGCAGCATTGCAGTGTTATTAAAAAAAACAAGTGCTGGAAGTGGCACGATGTGACAGGATGTGTAGACCTGTTTGTTGGAGGGTGTGTGTGTGTGTGTCTATAGGACATTTTTCCATCCTTTTCCTTTAGCGCTGTAATGAACTGCCAAACACATGAAGAACTGCAGACTCACTGGTTACATTTTGACAGAGCTGGACCTTGTCTGTCATGCTCTTATTGATTGAGCCATCACTACAGCTGTATTAGCACTGAGCTGTTCATTTGCAGTTAGTGTTTTGGACTTGTAGTCTTGTAGTAATGGTTTATAATGCTTAGAGAAACTGAAAGCCCTCTGTTAGCATTGTTGTTCTTCTCAGTGGAAGTTGCTTGGCTGGCGCAGGAACTCCTTGGAAGAATGTGATTTGAAATCTGCCATCTTTCACATGGATGCTCAGTTAGACAGAGATTTTTGAAGCTGATCACTTCATGCATAAATGTGAAATGTGGCGTGTGGAAAATGAAATCTGATTGGCAGGTTTATCTGAAATAGATTGTACTGACATTTAAAATGAGTAGTTGTTTCTTGACTTTTTTTGTGCTTGGTTTAAGTTTGAGATTGGCTTTTGGTTTATGTTGTACAGCTCTTATATAATGCACAGATGAGAGATCATTGTGCCATTTTATTAGGACATGGCTGTTGTTGCTTTGACCTTTGACCCTGTCTGTAACATGCAAAACTTTGAGGAACAAAGTTGTTTGCTTATGTGAAAATATGCTAATTTGTTCATATATGTAAATAATGGATTTAAGAAAACAGAAGAAAAAATGTGTTGAATGATTTGGATGGCAAACTGACCGACCAAGACCATCTCAGAGCCAGTGTTATTTTAGCATTATTTATGTACTATCAAAGCGTTTAGTAATATTTTAAATTAGCCTTTAATTGTGTATTTTCATTTTACTTTTAGTTTAAGTAATTATTTTTTTGATTGTTTTTCATTTTTATTTTTTATTTTTTATTTTTTATAATTTTAGTACTTAAACATTCTTTTTTTTTGATACTTACTTTTTATTGTTTTTTTGGTTGAGAACAAAAGAACAGTTTACATAACAAAACCAAGGAAAATTAAATACTTAGACAAATAAGAAAATAAATAAATTAATGTTTAACGAAGGTTGCCACACATTACATAAAAACTTTCAGAAATAACAATAGATTGGCATATGTTACAAATAATCCTTTAGACAATTCACCAATACATTATATCAGTAAACAATTATATACATTTACAAATGCAAACATCTAGACCACCAAGGAGCTTGTCAGCCATTTCCTCCATTTGTTCTCAAAGATTTGCGTTTGCAGCTGAAGTGTATATGTGAGTCTTTCCATTTCTTTAACCTCTGTTACTATTTGGAACCAGTCTTCTCTCGTAGGTGGGTCTTCCTTGTACCATTTCCGGGTTATCGCCTTTTTACTTGTTGCCAGTAAAATTTTAAATAAATATTTATCATCTTTCCCAACCTCATCTGGGATATCTCCCAAATAAAGAACATAAAATGATTTTGGTATATGTAGAGTGAAAATACTATTAATAGTAGACCGTACAACCTCCCAAAAACTAGTCACTTTTGAACAATGCCAAAAAATATGTGTATGATGGGCATTTTCTACACCACATTTCCTCCAGCATGGGTAGGAGGTTCTCGTTTGTACTTCCTTAATTCTTTGTGTGATAAAGAAATGAGTCAAATTTTTCCTACAAAACTCCCGCCACATTCCTGAGGTCGTTGAAGTATGTGGGATAGTACATATTTTATTCCACTGATCAGGTACCAAGGAAATGGCAGCCTCTTTTTCCCATTTTAATCATATATATTCTATTGAATAAGTCTGCGAATTACTTATCCCTTTGTATAATTTGGATACAGTCTTACTCGTGCCTTTCTTATATGCCTATATAATAGTCTACATGATCTGATTAATCTCATCATTTTTAATTTCTTTCATATACTATTGACGAACCTGTTGATGTCAAAATAGATCGTGATTTACAAGACCAAACTTGTCTTTTAAAGCTTGAAAGCTCTCCATATTACCATTGTTTATAATTGTGCAGAGTGCAGAAATTCCTAAGTAAATCCATTGTGTAAACCTATGATCCATTGTCCCTGGTTTGAAATCTGGGTTGTATGCCACCCAGTTCAAAATCTGAATTTGTTTCTCCAAGTGGAGTTCCTTTACAATTGTAAACCAAATTTTCAAAGTAAATTGAGTTATTGGGTTAACATATTGGATTTGTCTTTGAAAATGAAATGTTTTCCCTATTAGAGCTTGAACCGGTACCCCTTGAAACTCGCTTTCTATCTCCTTCCACTTTGTCTCCACCTGTAAATCACACCAACACACCAATGGTCTCAGCTGAGCGGCATAGTAATAATCTTTCAAATTGGGGAGTGACATACCACCCTTATTTTTATCCAATTGCAATGTTTTATATCTAGTTCTTGGTTTTCTTCCATTCCAAATGAATCTAGAGATTTGTTTATCCCATTCTTGAAACTGTTTAGGTGGTATTTCCACAGGAAGTGATTGGAAGAGGTATAACAGTCTCGGAAGTACATTCATTTTTATGCTTTCAATTCTTGAACTAAAATCCAAGTGTGGTAGAGAAGACCACCGCTTAAGATCTTCTTTAATTTTTCCATTGATTATATTATAATTTTTCTTATATAACTTTGTTAAATCTTGTGTTAACCATACCCCCAGATACTTAATTGATTTTTGATTCCAATTAACATTTAATTGTTGTTTAATTTCTTTTATTGGATTGAAACCAAATGATAATATTTGAGTTTTATTTATGTTTAATTTATACCCCGAGAACTGTCCATACTCCTCAAGAAAGTCAAATAACTTAAGAAGTGATATGTCTGGATTAGAAATATAAACTAACACATCATCAGCATATAATGCCATTTTATTTTCTACTTTATTAACTGTAATCCCTTCAATTGTACTATTTTCCCTTATTGCCTGGGCCAAAGGCTCAATATAGATTGCAAATAATAAGGGAGAAAGAGGGCATCCCTGTCGAGTTCCCCTTTCTAAATTTATCTTTTTTGTAAGACCACCATTTATTTTAATCCTAGCTTCTGGTTTGAAATACAGGGATTGAAAACTTCTGACTGAGTTTTCTGAAAAACCAAACCTCAAAAGAACCTGAAATAAATATACCCAATTCACACAGTCAAATGCTTTTTCAGCATCCAAGCTAACCAATGTTGCTTTAATATGATCTTTTTTGATTTGTTGTATTACGTGAAGCGTTCTTCTAATATTATCAAAAGTCTGACGCCCTCTAATGAACCCTGTTTGATCTGAATCTATCAGATCAGGTAGAAACGTCTCAAGTCTTTTTGCTAAAATGGAGGCAAATAACTTGTAATCCACATTCAAAACTGATACAGGTCTATAAGAGCTACACAGGGTTTTGTCCTTTCCTTCTTTGGGTATAACTGAAATGACTGCTTCCCTCCAAGAAGGGGGGATAACTGCTTCTTTGAGGGTCCAATTAAATGATGAAATAAGAAGTGGTGAAATCTCTCTTCTAAATGTTTTGAACCACTCTGAAGGCAGACCATCATTACCAGGCATTTTATTATTCTTGAGATTATTTAATGCTTTATCTAATTCCTCTTGTGTAACTTCTTTTGCTAAAAGGTTATTTTGTTTCTGTCCAATAGAAGGAAGGTCAAGAGAATCTAAAAATGTTTTAATTGAATCACTATTTACCTGTGTCTGTTGTGAATATAAGGATTTGTAATATAATTCAAATGCCTCTTTAATCTTATCCAAATTATACAACATGCGTCCTGAGACGGGGTACTTAAACTTATTCTATCTTAGTTATTTGCCAATGCAACTCTCTTTTTTTTTTCTAAGTTTTTTTTTTTTTTTAGTTATGTATTTTAGATTCTCTTTAGATTTAGTTAATGATAACTCCTACAATAGAATAGATACAATAGCATCTACAATAGAAACCGCTTTTCATTTGTATTTCAATGATAAGAATCTAGAGTATTTATTCTATTGCATAAATAAATAAATACATAAATAAATGCATTAGCTAGACTGAAGAACAATGTGCTTCTGCTTGTAGGACAATTGAGTTTGATTGAATTATGCTGCCAAACCTCTCATTTAATGTAATCACATCACAATGCCAAACAGATTAAGGATGAGATGATGTGAGGAGATTTAAGCCAGATAATGGAGAACATGGTGTTGTTTGATTGCTTGATGACTAATAGTGTGTTTCAGGTCACAGACACAGGCTGCATTACTGTACGCTAATCCACAGTAGATTCTCTTTCCATGCCTTTTGAGTCACATACTCCCTCACTAACACATTTTTTCATCATGTTTGTGGTCTTGATGAATACTTTGCATTCGATTCACCTCGGAGTTCGAATTTCCAGTTTCCTACTTGGAAAAGTTGAATGGAGAGCCAATTGGCATTGGATTTCTTTCTTGGAAGGTTGTGTGGAAATCCACAGCTCTGATTTGCAGGTGTATGACATCATGCAGGCAAGGTGACGCACAAAACACACAGTTGATTGTAAACTGTACCTTTTAAGCAAATAAAATATACCACCGAGTCCCACTTTGTATGATAATAAAAACATTTGCAGAGACCTTCTCTGTTGATATAATTGGACACCCGCAAAACAGGAGAATTTACAATCTTATATATTCTCTTACATATTATTCTTCAGTCTAAAACGAGCATTTGTTAGGCCAAAATGCAGAAGCAACTCCAAAGTTGGATTTCTGACTGCATGCAATACTTGTTTGATGTCCAGCAGTTTCAGCAGGCCTTTCGTTCAGAGTGAAGTCATAAGGAGGAAACTGGAAGTTCAGTAAGCATTGTTTCTCATTTCACATGCAAAGAACGTGTTTACATAGAAAGTACAGAAGCAAAATGCATTCATTTAATTCACATGGTAAAACTAAAGGAAGACTTAAGACTAGGAAGACTAAAGGAACTTTGCTAGGTAATACATGAACATCAATTAATGCAATAGCTAACATGAACTAACAATGAACTTCACACCATTTGTTGTTTTTTTTTTAAATGTCCATTTATACATGTGATAATACATTTTTAACATTTAATGTTGTATAAATTTACATGAATGTATTTTGAACAGGCTACGTTTATAATTTTCCATTAACCTAGATTAATAAATGCTGCAAAAATGAATTGTTACTGTACTTTATACATGATGTATTAACTAATAAATGTGTAAATTAACCTTTTAAGTTGAGTTCAGAGGAAAAATACAATATTTTTTTTTACAACATTACTGAAAACATATACCAGTCGTATATTATATCAAGTATATCAAGACAAGCTATGATATACATTAAAGAGTTATGTCATGCAAAAAAAAGTCATTTTACCAAATCAATCAGATTAATATTCACAAAAGTTAAAGTCGTTTATGTCTGCTACATCTGAAGGCTCATGATCATTGAGAATGGTGTCTGTGGTGCTTATACAATCATTTTACTGTGTTTGATTAATGTTTATGAGATTTTATTATTATTATTTTATGAGTGAGCAGCAGCTTGGTTTTCAATGGTAAAGTTTATTGATCCAAGTTTTGATAACTGGTCAAGGATCAGAGAGTTTTTATAACACACACACACACAAACAAACACACACACACACACACACACACACACACACACACACAAACAAACACAAACGCACAAACACCGAATAATCAAATGAACACACACAAACACAGACAGAGTGTGCTCACCTATGAGGGAACAGGGTGTTGTCTGTCTGAATGTTTGTTCTCTAAACAGGATCTGTGTAATCAGTTTCAGCATTGGCTGGAAAATAAGGATGGATTCTTCCCTGCATATTGCTTTCTATCTTTCTGTTTCTCTGTCTTGAACTGTTTCTCTTTGACTTGTGACCACAGAAAGACCAGGAAGGTTTTATTATCAGAGATGAAGTGAAGAGTGTAATTTCTAAACCAGAATCGTCAGAATTGCAAAAATATCAATTCAGTCCAATTTTATGAATCCTCCCGTCTCCCATTGGTCTAAAAATAGGTAGTCCCACCCCTAACTCACTGATTTGGTTGCGCCAGTGTTGATGTGTTGGGATACTCAAACTAACAGAGCACTGAAACAGTTTTACAGTTGAGAGCTGCAGTGATTATGTATATTTTTAGGACCCATGAGTCTGTCAGTCTCCTAAGAGTGTTGATATTTCGATTTTTCAATGACTTTTTCTGCAGGTTACATTGTTACATCAGTAAGTGGAAGTAAGAGACTTTATGAGTGAGTCATTGACTGATTCACTCAACCGATTCGCTCAAAACATTGACTCATTCAGGAACATCATTACCGTGTGTTGATCAGAGACTCGCAACATGATTCTGCTCTGAATGGTTTCACTTGAAACTATTTTTGCTGTGGGCCAAAAATGTACATATTGACTGGAAATAAAGCGCTGCATGATATATTTTTGTAGATCACATCACCCTGATTCGCTCACCAAAAAGCCAATAGGATTTTTCAGTTGGATTTTGGATTATTGCAGAAAATAAACTTAGTGACCAACAAAGTTTTATGATTCTTATACATTTTGTCATGATAATCTTCACAAAGGAACACATCTTTTATGAATTTTTATGCCTAAATACTACCACTAGAAGTAAAAAGATAAATGTAGGCTATAAATGAACTGCACCACGGTCACATGACTTCAACAGCACTAACACTGAGCTTTCAACAACTCTTTCAGTCTTATTTAAGAACATTTCCACTGAAAGTTTGTGTTAGAATAGTTTTCAAGAGCGCAATTATAAACAGGCATTTATTATTCAGGCATTTATTCTAAAAAAATAAATAAATAATTCAGAAAACTTTTTTACTACAGTACACTCTCAGAAAAAAAGGTACAAAAGCTGTCACTGGGGCAGTACTTTCTGAAAAAGTACATTTTTGTACTTTTTAGTCATTAATATGATCACAATAGGTGCTGAAACATACCTTTAAGGTACCAATATGGACTCTTTAGGTACAAAAATGTACCTTTTGAATAGATACCATCCCAGTGACAACTTTTGTACCTTTTTTCTGAGAGTGTATGATGGAACCAGAAGTGCTAAAATGCAACTATTTTCAGGGTTTTGATCTATAAAAATATGTCCTGCAGCATTCCTGCAGCTAAGCTAACACTGAAAAAGATGACTCCATTCAGCTAAATCTAAAGCACTTGTCTGTGTTTATTGAAGGGCTGTGGCAGTGAACTCTGGGAAAGCCTGCAGGACTGTTCTGTTCCTCCTGACAATACAGTATAATTGATTTGTGTTTATAGTTGCTCTCCGAGCTCTTCTATTTCATTTCGACTTTGTGGCTCCAGTATGATGTTGTAAAGTTCCAGTGTAGATAAACATCCCTGTAGAGAGGATGGCATACATTTTCTCCAGTTCACCTCACAAGAGGTCAAAATGAAGTTTTACACTGCAGTAATGTCTATTGGAATATAGAGTGTATGTTTTGAATAGAGAATGAATGTGTATATCTTATACACTCGGCCACTTTTCAGCATGTCATTTATATTGTGATTTGGGTGTCAGTGGACCTGAACTACGTCAGCATGCTTGAATCCTGGGCATTTCCAGTCATTCTCCAGTCGGTCGTGCCAGCTGCTCTTGAATATTCATGAGCGATGAGCAAAGCAGTTACAGTGAATGCTGGAGTGGGAATGGGAATTTAGCAGGTCTTTCTAATGACTTCTTTGAAGAATGTCTTGAAATATTGAGAAAACTTCTCATGTTGTGTTGTTAATGTTTTTAATGAGACACTCAAAAAGGTTTCCTCTTTGAAGATTTAACACTCAACATAGTGTCCATCATCATTGTAAATTATTGCATTTTAATTATACATTACATTTATTAACATATTGCTTAGTCCTCAGTTGTCCAGAACGAGTGTTGTTATCGTCTAAACCAAAGCTATTGCTATCAATTGCTATCAAAGATATTAAAGATTTAAAAAAAAAAAAAGTAACCCAGGACCACAAACCCAGTCATAAGGGTCAATTTTTTGAAATTGAGATTTATGCATCATCTGGAAGCTGAATAAATAAGCTTTCCATTGATGTATGGTTTGTTAGGACAGGACAATATTTGGCTGAGATACAACTATTTGAAAATCTGGAATCTGAGGGTGCAAAAAAAATCTAAATATTTGTAAAAAGTTGTAAAATGAAGTTTTGATATATTTACAGCAGGAAATTTACAAAATATCTTCATGGAACATGATCTTAATATCCTAATGATTTTTGGCATAAAAGAAAAATCGATCATTTTGACCAATACAATGTATTTTTGGCTATTGCTACAAATATACCTGTGCTACTTAAGACTGGTTTTGTGGTCCAGGGTCACAAATATTTAAAAAGGGAGAAAAAGGTCAAAAGCATGTAAAATTACTAAAACTTAAGCTAAATTAAAATGAAAATTGAAAATAAAAGAAAAGCTAATTCAAAATATTATTAAATATTATAATACTAAATTAACATTCTGTAGTCCTGGGCAAAGCAAATTCTCAAAAAGGCTTTTATTTTACATAAAAATATAACCAAAACAAGGTGAATGGCTGAAATGTGTCCAGGAGAGTTTTGTGTAGTCCATATGGCATGAAAAAACCTGGGCATGTTGTTTTCATTATATTTGGTGGGTCCTGAGGACAGGCAGTTCTTGACTTTGTCAAAGGTGTGTCCGGTAATGGAGCTGACCTTCCTGATCATTTTGTTAGCATTGCTCCCAGAGGATCATGGTGTACAACAGCGCTACTGAGGGGTGTAATCGCCATAGACAGTGAGATCATATTCAATGCCATTTCAATGGCAGATTCTCAAGACAGCATATCACATCTTAACTTCACACACCCATTTAATGAAAAGCACAGCTTTGACATTTCTGCCTATGTGTTTGTGTTTAAGAAATTATCACTGTAATATTCACAAAACCATCTGCTGTTTGCTGTATCATATTGTTTGAGCATTAACCAGGAGAATTACTTTCCAAAACAAACAGCTCAGCGGTTATTAAACATCAACATTGCTTCCAGAGCATTGTCATTACCTCCACTGTCGTCACCTTGAGTTTCACATTATGTTTGCAAGATATAATATATAATTTATGCTGAAGGGGTCCGTCGCACAGCAGGAGGTGAAAGTGCTGGCAGGCTGATTTAAAGAAGGCAGTTGATGATTGTTTGTTGAACATGGATCTGGGACCCACACTTTGAATACGTGCCATCTATTCTTAGTGTTAATTTGATTGATCTAATAGCTAGTTACTGAACATTTATGTACTTATGGTATTATGACTGAGTCTCACATGCCTTGTTTTTCTCTCTCTTCAGCATTAAGCTGCTAGCGGTTCAAGACTTGGCCGATCGGGAGGCTCTAGACAAGGTAGTGTTACATTTCTACACACACCTCTTTCATTCAGCACACTCTCACACACTACACTGACTGGTGTTTCAAATCTTGCACTTGTACACTGTGTCTCTGTAAAGAACCACCTGATCCTCCTTGTTAAATTTGTGTGGTTTAGTGGTTAAAAAGCCCCAGTATACTTCAAATCAACGAACAAATGGGTGTGACGTTTCAAACAAATTCTGGCCAGAACAGTGTGTTAGAGTTCATTCAAACATTTTGGAAAACCTTATGCCGGCTGTTAAAGACTTTCGAACTGAGAGTTACATAAACCAAATTTCAGAATAGAGAGCAGTTGTCTGTTTCCGGAGGTAAAAATCCCATTCATTTTCTCCACTGGGGTATTGATTTTTAGCAATAACTTCTAAACCATTAAAGGCAGACTAACTGTGATCTATGAGGTTGTTAACTGAGGGTGTATGCTTTTGCTGAAACCAAAAGCCCACATTATTTTAACATATCCCTAGTGAAAAATAAATATACTAAAATGTATTTGAAACATTTATTTCAAATAAATATATACTAAACTGGTATGCTTAAAGTCTTCTAAATTACTTTATGCACTTTAATTGTGCAGAAGTGGTGCTGAAGTCCAACTAAAGATATACTCAAATATATTTGATTGTGCTAAAGTGGAACTATTGCAAGTTTACTTCAGGTACACTTTAAATATCTTTCATTTAAAGACTGAAATTATTCAAAGATCACACAATCCTTACTAATAGTGACATTAAAACACATTTTAGGCTTAATATTAAGAAATGTGCATTGTGCATAAGTAGTATAGTCCAAATAAAGTTTGATTATAATTTTAATATCAGTAAGTCTCAAGTTATTTGTCAGTAAATATGTTAATAAATTTGAACTGTACTTAGTGTGAAATAAATGCATTTTAAATGAATAATTTTTTTACTCGGGATGTTTTAAAAAATCATGCAAAATTCCTGGTGAAGATTACATTATCCACGATCCTGCAAAGAAATATTCACGAAACAGAATTAAAACAACCGAATTGTGACATTTTTCAAATACTTTTTTGCTTCAAATCTAAGTTTGTTATTCGTGTATCTAGTTGGTTTGGTTCATGTCTTAAAGGCATATATTCCGCTTATACTACGGTTACCACACCTCAAGATATTGATCAGATGATATATTTCAAGGCATTCGTCCGGTTTTTGAACTTAAAACACCATTGTGAGTAGGATTCATTTCTTACGCATCTCATCCAAAGCCTCCATTCCAAAACGTCATTTTAGACCCAGGCAAAGACTTTACCTAGTAACGGAGGCTTGAGCCGTTGATAGCAGACAAATGAAGGGACTTTGATGCAGCTAATAACTAAGTTATGAGAAAGAGAGAGAGAGAGATTAAGCGTCTACCTCTCTCAGTCTGTGCATCTCCCAACAGTGTTTGGCAGCAGTGTCTCTACTAACAGTGAAACTTTAAGTTTATTTTCTTCAAAGAACAGCGCCGTTGTTACCTTGCTTGTGAGAAATGTCATGTAGCTTTTAAAGCTGCTAAACTATTTTACCAACAAAGTCGTCAGAGTAGCGCTAACATCATTAGCGCGTATGTTTCCACATGTATACACTGTGTGTGTCTCTGTAAGGGAGAGAGAGCGGGAGAAATAGGGTATGTGCTTTACGTACATAATAAAATGTAATTTTGTGGCAAAACATGGAAATGATCTGTCGTTTTTATCCCATTGCTTACTATATTTATGTGTTTGGCCAGTGTCGTTGTGGGTTTTGGTTATTTTGTTGTTGTAAGACCTTTTGAAATAACCAAAATCATTTGGCAAAGTGATATGGAACTGTAACGCGGTCGAGAGCTGCCTGGAACTACGTTCACCGTGCGTTTCCCAGAAAATAATTGCACACCTCAGAACGTTCGTCAGCCAATCAGATTCAAGCATTCAACACCCCTGTAGTATAAGTATTTATATTGTCTGTGGAAGGTGCAGGACCATAAAATGTTTGCTAAATGAATAAAATGTAAATGTAAATAAAATGTTCTGTTCGTGCAGACATGATACGTTATCAGTGTGGTCCATTACACTATTTCAGACCGAGTGAGAATGGATGGCGGTATTATTGTAATATTATGCGCTTTATGCTGTAATGTTTTCTCTGTGAATGAGACATGAGGTAATCAGACAGCGCTGACGCCGTCTCTCATCATGTCGCTGGTTAGCCTCTGGTCTGCCGGAGCGTGTTTTTTAGTTTTGCAGGAGGCGTTGCTTTGGAGAGTGATTTGCAGGAAGGGTGGGATCTTATGCTTTCAAAGCTAGCTTCCTATTGCTAGCCTCTCTGAAATCACCTACCCTACCTTTAAAGGAGTAGTTCACTTCCAGAACAAAAATTTACAGATAATGTACTCACCCCCTTGTCATCCAAGATGTTCATGGCTTTCTTATTTTTTTTTTCTGGTTCAAGACAGTTAGGGTAGGTCTAAAAACTCCCATCTCATTTCTCCTCCAACTTCAAAAACTTCCTAAATCGTCCTACATCACTGTTTTTTTTTTTAAAGGGCGTTTGATCTTCTTTGCATGTTCAATTTGTAAACACTGGGTCAGTACTTCTGCAGCGATGTAGGACGATTTTGAAGTTGGAGGAGAAAATGATAATAGACAATATAAATACATTTAGACCACTTAACTTATTGATTACTATCAGGATGTGAAGAGACTTTCAATCAACACAACAAAAAAACAAAAACAAATCACCTCCCCTGTCTTTAAGACATGCACCAAACCAGCTAAACACAAGAATAACAAACTTAGATTTGAAGCCAAAAATTATTTGAAAATTGTCGCAATTTGGTTGTTTTAATTCTGTTTGGTGAATATTTCTTTGCAGGATCATGGATAATGTAATTTTCAGCAGGAATTTTGCATGATTTTTTAAAGGAAGGGGTAGGGTTAGGTGTAGGGTTGGTGTAGGGCAATAGCACATACAGTTTGTACAGTATAAAAACCATTACGCCTATGGAGAGTCCCCGTAAACCACAAATACCAATGTGTGTGTGTGTGTGTGTGTGTGTGTTGTTTGAGGTCTTCTCCACTCTGCCTGATGCTGGGAATAGACTAGTAAAGTAGGTTAGCAGAGCAGCAGTTTGTTAGTGAGAGGACTACGGCAGAGTCAACCCATATTTCTTCCGTCTCCTCTTTCACTCGCACTCTATTTCTGTTCTGTTTCTCTCACTGCAGAGTAGAAAGCTCTCCTGCTTGTCTTTCTGGGACACACCTTGTTGATTTGGTGTGGGATAGTGGCTTAAGTATAGAATTAGTGATCGGAAGGCTGCTGGTTCAATCCCTGCGGTGTGCAAGCTATGAACCTGATCACCACTAGGCCCTTGAGGTCCAGGACAGTTATCCCTGAGAAGTGGCATACACATTGACAGTGATTTATCAATAACAATGTGACCTAAAATAATTACGTTTTAATGAGAGTAGGCTATTTGAGGCGACATGAGAAATGCCTCGTTTCCACTGAGCGGTACGGTACGGTACGGTACGGAACGGTACGCATTTATTTGCGTTTCCACTATCAAAAGTTGTGAATGGTACCAAAATGCCGAACTGTACCGTACCACTTTTTGGGTACCCTTCCGTTGTGGTACCTAGCACAGTGGAACGGTACTAAAGGGTGGAGCTAGACTCACTGCAATGTTGATTGGTTGACAGAGAATGTCACTTGCGTGCTACAGAACGACAACAACACAAGAGCGCCATTTTTAAAACACACAACACCTTGCACAAAACAATGCCGCCTTGAAACATAACATCACCATGGTCGACCCAGGAGGTGCAGACCTTCCTTAGTATCATCGGTGAAGAAAGTGCAAGGAACTCGATGGCATAGTGAGCAGGTTTTTAAGCATGTTTCTGAGAGGATGGCTGCCGAGGGTTTCCAGCGGACGCCCGAGCAGTGCAGCGTTAAAAACAAGAAACTGCGGAGTGACTATCGTAAAGTGAAAGACCACAACATGGAGTGGGTGTTCAAAGAAAGAATTGGAAGTGGTTAGATATGATGGACGCCATCTACGGACTGACGAGTTGGGAAGAGAAGGAGGCATCGATGCGGCTACCTCGTTGTTTCAGTCGATGATGGAGCCTGCGGTAAGTTCTTATAACATATAGCTGCTAGTTGTGAAAAAGTATTCAACGATCATGGAAAGCTTACTGTCAATGCACAACTTTTGAGCAGAGTCTGTTGTTTGTTGGTTGTTTGCCAGCCAGAGAGGTATCAACCAATAATTTGCAAACTAGCAAGGCTAGTTTATTAGCCAATAGATGGAGCCAGGTTCATATCCAATAACGTTACTTGTACAGATACCCTAATAAAATACTACTATTCTACTACTATTTACTATTACTACTAAACATATTCTACTAAATAGCTATTAAAGAGAGATGGGTCTAATGATAGATGATAGGGTCTAATCAGTCTGAAAATTATTGTGAAGATGTGATTGTCTAGATGTGAATTATGTCCACATTCAATGGGCTTAAACAGTACAGCAATGTTGCTGGGTAAAAATACTTTGGAATGTAGTGCAGTTAAAGTTTCTCAAAATAAAATTACTCAGATAAAATATAGATACATGAAAAATGTACGTACAGTATCAAAGAAAAAATGCTTTGTTACGGACTTCTGCTGTAATTGGCTACCCACTTACAATGTTGTATGTTCTGTATTTGTTATGTCGAACCATATTGTTGCAGATTGTGTAATTAACGTGACTTGTGTAACTTTTCAGTTGAGGATCCTAGCTGTCAGGAGGAAATAGAGGGACTTGACGAGATTTCCACCCTTGAAAGCTCAAGTTCGCCTGCCAGGACATCGACACCGACACCACCACCAGAATCTGCGCCATCAACTTCTAGTGAACCCTGGCTTAACGGTAAGATATGCATACAGAGTGAAAAGTTACACACTGACATATATATTATTAATATTATTGCAGTATTTATACAGTATTATATGGACATTGAATTGTAGTACTGTAGATGTGTCCCCTTTATATTGTTTGGGTCATCACAAGAATAAAAATGCTTTGCTAAACAACCAACATTCTTGTCTGTTTTGCATTCCAGGCAAGAGGAAAAGGGGGCAACAGGATGTTGTTGCGGCCCTGGTTGAGATGCAGGCAGCTGATGAGAGGCAGCAGGAGTGGCTGGAGAGGATGGAGGACCGTCGTGATCGGCGCTTCGAAATGATGCTGGACGATGCCCGTGAGGCCAGGCGGCATGAGGCTGAAATAACTCGGCAACACATGGAGCAGTCTGCAAGCTTCAATCAGGCCTTCCTCGGCACACTCAGTCAGCTGGTGCAGGCGTTGAACAGTCGCCGTGACCCTGTGCCATGATCCAGCCACTAGTGCTTTTGCACACAGCACTTTACACTTGTTTACTTGTTTGTGCACTTTTGTTTACTTTTTTTGCACTTGTTTAGTTTACTTTTTGTTTGCACATCTTTTTTCTGTTGTTGCACAGCACATTGTACTGAAGCATTTGTCTGCCTTTTAAATTAAAGTACTTTTTCATTACCTCATGTGTCTTATGCGTTCAATGGCCATCTCACAGGCTTCCTCCCTTACCCATTCTATAAATTGATGTCATTTTTTCACATTTGAAAAAGCTAAATCATGGTGTTCAGAATTAATTGCAAATTACAGATGAAAATCTTTGACACAAATACTTCAGACACAAATATTAAATAAGCTCTCATTTATATATTCAAGATATCTGAAATATCTTGAGACTTCGACATAGACAGCAGGAAAAATGAGCTCAGATTAATTGATTAATTGTTCAGTTATGATGTTCGAAGTAAAAAAAAAAAAGTTAAATGTATTCAAATATAATATAATGTATATTCAATTTTTTTCAAAACAAAACAGTTTTAAAAAATGGTTAAAAAACATTTTCATTAAATCATATCTTCAGATATATATTTTTTGGAATATTTGACAAATGTTGATATTACAGTTTGTACCTGAATCTTTGTTGTTTTTCATAGTGTGATTTTTGAGGAATTGTATTGAATCCATAATCAATACAATTCCTCAAAAATCACACTAATTTGACCAATTTGACCCGAACCATAAGGGGAGTGCACAAAATTCCAACTTAATAATGGCCATTCGGTAGATTATGCTTACCTTGAACATACAAAATAGTTTTTAATGTGTTACTTTACATTTACAATAGCTAATCTTCAAAGATTTTACTCTAAAAATCATATTTGAGTACAAAGTAACCTATTGCAAACAAAATCTGAATTCATTTATTTTTACATGGGTATTTCAGAGAGAAATAATTACTCCTTTTACAAAATATGAAGAGGCAGATTTATTTGTTAAAAAGATTTATTTGTGTCCAAAACAATATCAGTCAAAACATAAACAAAACAACAATTTACACAGGTGTGCCTTTGATAACTACAACAGATTTAACTGTTCAAATACCGCATCAGACCCTCACGTACATCCTCGCCTTCCTCTTCTGCACCCTGTGCCAGTGGCACCACAGGCTCTGCAGCAACAGGTGTGTCCCATTCGTGCTGGTAATCCTCTCCATGTCTTTCACAAAGATTGTGCAGAGCACAACAAGTCAACACCATGGATTTCACCAGTTCAATGTCGCTGTCATTCCTCTTCATAAGGCACCGCCACCTCCCTTTGAGTCTCCCAAAAGCATTTTCTACCACCACCCGAGCCCTGCACACTTTCTTGTTGTAGGTCAGTTGTTCTGCTGTCAGCCGGCCATTGTCAGGGAATGGTTTTAGGAGCCAATTCTGCAAAGGATAGGCAGAGTCTCCTAGCACATAATAGCCAGCATTCACCCCACTGATGTTCCTGGTGCAAGCTGGGTAAAGGCTTCCACGCTCAACTAACTCCCAAAATGTGGACAGTCTCAGAACCCGAGCATCATGCAAACTTCCAGCCATTCCTGCATATACACTCCAAAATAGTCCTTTTCCATCGACTACTCCTTGCAGGATGATGGAATGCCAGCCTTTTCTATTGAAGTAATCGCAGTGGTACTCCTTTGGCGCTATTATGGGTATGTGTGACCCATCAATGGCACCAACACACTGCGGAAGCCCCCATCGGTTCTCAAAGTAGGCTGCCATCTCTTTAAGCTTCTGCTGGTCAGGAAAACATATCTGTTCTGGAACTAACAACGTGCAAGCGGCCTTGCAGAATTCCTGGACGCACCGACACACTGTTGTTTTGCTGACTCCAAAAAGATGGCCAATACTTCTGTAGTCGCTGTTGGTTGCCAGCTTCCATAGTGCAATGGCAACTCTTTTCTTAAGGGGAACACACACTCTGAAGTTTGTGTCCTGCTTTTCCATTGCTGGATGCAGCATGGCACAAAGGAACAGAAATGTCTCTTCAGACATCCTGAAGTTGTGCACCCACTGTGTGTGTGTGAATCCTGGAACGATCACATCCCACCAGTCATTTGAGCTGGTCAATGGTTGGTCTGTCTTGCGATTTTGCACCAGACTGATTATCTAAAAAAAAAACATATAGCAAATATAATGTTAATATAATGTATCAGTGATGGTGGTTGTGGTCAGGTCTTTTAATTAAAAGTACAATTATCATAGGCCGGCTGAAACAATACATAGTCTACAGGAAATTACAACATTTAAAGTGTTACCTTGGACAAGATAGAAGATATAAATTTGATAAAATATCCAATATACTGCACCAGAGAGGGCACTTTGGTGTCATTAGGCTTTAAAAGAAACACTAGCCTAGATATATATATATTTGATTTATATTTTTTTATTATTTAAATATTTTATTTATTTTATATTGTCGCTTTCTCTATGGCTGTACATTTTCAGTTTTTAAAAGTAGTATTGGGATTGTATTAACATAGGCATCATACAGATTCATGCGAGAGATCATTGATCTCAAGATGTAACACAGTGCTTATTAATATAATTAATAAACTTTTTTCAAATCACATTTGTCTGATTTTAACAGATATAGGCCTGGTTTCACAAGCAGGGCTTATTGTACTTATTCTTACTGTAGGGTTATTTAATTTTTAAGAATATTGCTTAGTTAGCACATGACAGTACATGAGACGAAATACATTGTAATACACGACATTAAAAAGTTAGCTTAGCTCAAGCTTACCCTCCTGCGCCGTCGTTTTTTTGTCTTGGCTTGTCTTGACTTGGGCGGGTGTCTGTCTCGTCAACTCCTTAAAATTTCCCGAATTTCCTATTTTAGCTGTGTTTTCCTGCAGCCTGCAGCCTTTAACAAACAAAGCTTGTCTCCTCCGTGACAAACAGCCACATGCGAAGCAAGAACAAGATATTCTCTATGTCCTCCATTGTTGTTTGCGGTCTTGAAAAGCTTTCTTCTTGCGAGAATGACGTCAAGCTACTTTCCACATCCATACACCACGCCTATCAAGTGGCGTTATCACTACTTTCCGGCATACACCACGCCTATCAAGTAAGGGTACTGTCGGCAGTGGAAACGCTAGCCAATTCATGGTTTTCCGACCCGACCCGTACCGTACTGTACCGTACTGTACCGTACCACTCAGTGGAAACGAGGCATAACTGTTATCAGTGGCACTAAGCTGAGGTCAACTTTCATGTAAATGTGCAGTAATTTAATCACTCAATTTTAATTAGCGTAATTTCAATGCTAAAGCACTGTAAAAATGCTACAGTATAAACCTGTTAATTGATTAGTGGTAAATTTCTATACTCTATATGGTGTAAAACTGTAATATACTTAATAGGACATTTAGGGCCCTATGATTTTTACGAATGGCAGAATCCAGTCATAAAAACAGAATTTACTGTATAACGCGGAATGTCATGGAATTTGCCAAATTTTGAATGGATAAATAAAAAATAGGTCAGTACACTTAAACCAAAATGCGATATGGACTACCGTCAATACTATTTAAATATGAATCCTGCATGTTCTGTGTGTCTCTGTGCGAATGAATGGCGCAGACGCGCAGTTTTAGCAGAAGATAATAGATTATTTTTTTTAAAATAAAATCAATGATTAGAGATGCTTTTGATTATTAATATTTAATGAAGCTATTAAAATGGAATCCATAAAATTAATGGAAAACAGAATTTGGTCAAAATAAAACTGGATTTGGGGAAAAAAAATAAAACATATTTCATAGGTAAGTTTCATGATTTCAGTTAATTAGACATGCTTTTTGATTAATAAAATGTAATTTAACCAGTCTAGAGAATTTAAATCAATTTAATTTAAAGAGCCTAAAAGAATTAAAACTTGAAATTTGGAAAAAAAATAAAATGGATTTTTATAGGGCCCTAGACATTTAGTGTAATTTAACAGTAAAATACTTGAAATTATGAAATTGTTTCATAATGAAATTATGTTTCTTAGGTTTTTTTTTTCATGTATATATCAGTAAATTATTTTTTTAACTGTAAATTTAAGTTCAGTCTATAAAACTTAAAATGTTGCTGTTCACCCTATTTTTCCTGTAAGAACAGCGCAGAGGCTTCTGCTCTCATCAACTTACAGTTATTTCTTGTCGTATTATTTTAATGTATTGTTCTTATTATAAACACACTGCTTTGCGCAAATAGTTTTACCATTTAGTGCACTTTGTTATTCTTCTAGTTATTTACTTATAGTGGCTAAAGAATGAAGGTGGACAAATAAACTTCTGGGAACTACAACTGTTGTTTTTACTGTAAATTTCATGGATTATATATAAAATAATTTTTACAGTGTACTGTAGAATGCTTTGGATAAAAGTGGCTGGCATTTAATTACTTGCTATTCTCTGTTTGCAGTCATCATGTTTATTGCTGTTTGTCTCTTTCTTCTGGACTCTATTACGGTGTGGCTGAGAGTCATATGGGGCGTGAATGAGGGATTTTATCAGCGCTGCTGCTGTCTGCTGGTGTTATGCCGCAGTGAACCCGCTGTGATGTTCTTTCCTCTAGACTGCTTTTGCAAGTGCTGACTGGACGGACAGAGATGGAAAGGCACACTTCTCTGACTTCTGGCCCAGAATGAAATGGCGTGGGCTTCTGAATGCCTCTCTGGACTCTGACATTAATTTAGACATCATTTGGGAAATTATGGAATTATAGACGTTATCAATGGAATGCTGACACTTCTGGTTAATATTATGGCTCCAAAGACAGGAAATGATATATGTTTCAACACATAGTTCTTGCTGAAACAGGAACATTTTGAAGAGCGCATGCTTTTTTGATAGCTAGTAGCCTAGTTTTAGGCCACAGCCCAGCAAAACCATCATCTTGCTGCTACTTATTTTAAAGTGCTTTTTATTTGCTTCAGCAAGAGATTTCATCAGTATTTGTGGTCTGTTTTCCTGGAAGGGCTGTGATGTTGTAGATTGGAGCTTGAATTCAGAAGTCAGAAACATTCAGCATACGTCAGAAGAGTTATGATGTTCACAATGTAACATGCATTTAGTAAATTAGTAAATTTTCATTGCATGCTGATTTTAAATGAGTAGGCCTGCTAAAAGTTTATTTTGAGTACAATGGCATATAGACTCGGACAAAAAGCCACAATGCTTAGATGTAGATCTGAAGAAGGCAGAGCAGTTGTTGGGCTGTTTGTTTATAGCTTGTCTTGGTTTCCATGGAGTCTGTGGTTTAGCTGCTGCTCTGCTATAAACGCGCATTTCCACCAAACTCCTCATGACCAAAGCGACTTCCCTCAGACATCAGAGCCGTGAGTCATCATCAGCGAGTTTATTAGCGGGCAAACTGGACCTCTCTTTAATAAAACTCTCACTTCTGTCTTTCTCCTCATCTTACACTGTCTTTCCATTTGTGTCTTTTTCTCTCAGTTAGAGCACAGTATTGCTCTCATGGAAACTGTCAGTCATTTGCTCAGTGAAGCTGAGCATTCTTTGAATTTGCTACATATCTGTTATAGATCTTTATCTCTCTTTCTAAGGGTATGAGAACAGTATTGATTCTTGTGTCTTGGTTGAGGTCAATGTGTGGGTGGCATAAAGAACAAGTGACTCAGAGACGCCATAAATAGTTTTACATTTAGACTGTAATTGCATGGTCTCTCTGAGTGATATATAAATATTATGATCCCAGTCTATCAGGCGTTATCAGAAAACTTCCCCAAAATATCGCCAAATATGATCGCGAATTACTCTCCTGTGCTCATATGTCACGTGTACTTAAAATAAGATGCAGATTATAAATATATTTCATGCAGTACTAAAAGCTATTGATATAAAATAGTTAAATCAAACTCTGAAGTGCATTCATTCATTCATTCATTCCAGTAGTTCTTTATTTTTTTTATTTTCTTTCTGTTATTTTATTTTTTAAATTAAAAAAAAAACTAAAGGAAAGAGACTTTAATACAAAATTTATTATAAATAAAAAAGTCATGAATCAAACAGAACAACTCTCAAAATTTTACATTAAAAACACATAATATATATGAAAAAAAATCTTTTTTTTTTTTTGTTTAATTTTACATTTTTCCAGGAGTGAATGAACAACTCATCTTTTGAATGACAAACTAAAAAAATGAGAACAATTTTATTTTTTATATAAATATATTTGTGTTAAGCTTATTGCTAATAGATATATAGCAATATTTTGAGAGTGTAGGAAGAATAATTCAATAACATCTTTCATTCTGATTCCTGCTGAGCTCTTTTGCAGTGATATTCTTATTTATTTAAAATGTTGTTATTATTGTTATTTATTTATTTGTAACATCAACTTCTAAATACTCTGCAGTACTGTTAATGTTCACTGGTTTTTACCTATATATATATATATATATATATAGAAATGTCACCTTTGCAACTTACTGAAATAAGATTGTTGTGAGTACTAAAGCACTACATTAGTTCTAAAATCATTAAAACTGAAATAAAATAAATTAAAGCTAAAACTAATACAGATTAAAATTAACTGCAAATAAACTGAAAAAATAAAAGCCAAATTAAAATATTAATAAATACTACATTGATATTTAGAAATAGAAATATATAAATATGTATTGTAGTACATAAATAATACTATAGTAACACTGTTTCTCTTGTGGATCTCTCTTCAGGATTATAGGTAGAGTAGTTTTTCACCAATACCTTGGCTATTAAAACACATTAATATAGCTAGGACTGTTATTTGTGCAGTGGGCAGAGTTGAAGGGTGACAGCTGCCAGTGTACACAGTAATGGTTCATGTTCACCATCATCTCCATCATCATCATCATCAACATCATCATGTGTGATCGATTGCCTCGCTCGGTTAGCTCTCAGTGTGAATGAGATTGTACCTGCCTAAGCGAATCCATTGACAAACACAATGCCAAAGCCGTGTCTGGCGTCATCACCTGTCTTTAGTTACAGTAACTCCTGGACACCTGTCCCTCATTGCGCTATTTACAGATTTACTGGAAAACACCATCTCCAGCAGAACCCACAAGATACGGAGCAGACACACGTTTGGATTCAGGGTTTTGTTTTAGTTTTTGGTGTGTTTTGACATCAGTGGAGAGGTTTGTTGAGTCTACATTCCTCCGGCGCTCTTTACAGATCAGCTGATGATAGTGTTGTTTCTCCTGAAGCTCTGGCTCTGTCCCCTGGTACCCTGCAGGAAACTCTCCTGGTTAATTATAGAACAGAACTGAGGGGGTCGGAGGTAATGGGAATGTCAGATGTAGTTATCAGATTTCCCAGCTCCTGTGGACACACTCGGCACGTACTCTTTGCTAGAATAATGCCAGGTTGGGTTTGCTAGAAGATTCGCAGATCTGTTTGCAGACTTACCAAGAGACTTTCACTTTCAGCAGACCTACCTGCAAAGCTACCTGAAAAACTATGTGCGAGTGCACCTAGAGCAATAGCTGCTTTAAGAACAAAGGATGGTCACAACAAATGTCGATTTAATTTAGTCAATATAAGTTAATTGATAAAGAAAATCTATTTATGACATTATTTTTGACAGCATCCTCATTTTACAGCATTTTTTACACAAGTGTCTAAAACTTTTCACAGTACTGTAGCTTTGCAGGTTTCTTGAAGCATCTTGAAGACACAGTTCTTCTGGATTTAGTCTGTCTCAGTTTGTTCTGTTTCTTCATGTCATTCCAGATAGACTGGATGATGATCAGATCAGATCTCTGTGTGGAGCACAAAAATCTCACTGGATTATTACAATTAATGGCAAAATGAATGTTTGGAAATGTAAACTGATATTTTCTACTGACACACTACAGCAAAAGATAGAAATAACTGACTTAAAACCATCTTTTAACTGTTGAAAATACTAGTGTTCTAATAATTTTGGCCACCACATACATACGTGTGTGTGTGTGTGTGTGTGTGTGTGTGTGTGTATGTATATATGTGTGTATGTGTATATGTGTATATATATATATATATATATATATATATGTATGTGTGTGTGTGTGTATATATGTGTGTGTGTGTATACACACATACATACATATATACATATACATACATACACATACACACACACACACACACACACACACACACACACACACACACACACACACACATGTATTATGCATTTGTATTAGGAGTGTCATTGAGGGCTACAGGAAGCCCTGAATTACAGTTACTCTGTCTTAAAACCTTTTAAAAAATCTAATTTAAGATTTCTCTGTGTAATAATATTTCATATTTTATTTGTTTTTTTTTCTTTTGACCCCAGAAATATATATATGAATCAAGAAAAATTGATCAAAACAACAAAATCTGACTGCATTTTTTTGCCAATACTGCTTACAGGGGGAGTCCCCATAAGGAAGTGTAACTCTCTATCATTTTTCACTGCTAATCAGCTGTACTCTGTGTTTGTTTGCGTCAGTTTTGTGCCGAGCTGAATCAGCCCACCCTCTGCAGTGTACGCAAGTGGAAGAGCGCCAGAGGCCTGTGGAAGTGTGCCGTTTCAGAGAAAGCCACCGGACAGTCCAGTAACGTAAGCGTAGTTCCCTGTAACACACATACACACGTGTGCAAACCTAAAAATGATTAACTAGCAAATATCTGCTGCTACAGCATACAGAACACTAATAAAAACAGAGTTTATGCAACATGAAGAACATGAAGCCAAAACACTTAAATAATAGTTAAAGATCTTGACCATAGCTATCTGGACAAACACAAGATGTTCTCTGGAAAGCGCTGTTTACCCACACAGGAAGCTTGTGGCAGATATAAACTGAGCTGTCATGTAGGATAAATGAAAGAGATTTTGCAGGAGAATGTAAGTTCTGGTCTGCTCTTCATCACAGAGAGTTATTGTAAATATTAATATGAATCAAGGTGCTCTGGGTATTTTCTGGTCACTGATCTGATCACCTCAATGTGTTTTTAGTGTCTGTAAGTCTTCTAATAATTCAGCTTCCTGTTTTTAGACGTTTGTGTATGCCGAATCCTGGTTCTCATTTCCACAATCACCATTCGTTTTCAATACTGATGACACTTTCAATAGAGATGTGTTGTGATGCACGCGAGCAGTGTGTACTTTTCCCCTGATCTCTTATCTGTGCTTTCTCTGTGCATACAGTATAAATGGGATATCAGACACAAAGGCTGTCTTCCCTACATGTAAAAACCGAACTGACAAACGATGATCCGTGACCTTTAGCTAAACACGCACAGTCACATGAACAATCCACAATTCATTCACTCTCTATCTATGCAAATCTGCAGCCGCTGTGTCTTGTGCTGCTGGGAAACGCTTCACTTGTCCTGTCTGGCAGCCATTGTTTCGAAGGGTTTTGCATCATATCAATATCAGCTTTTATTTTTATATTTTCAGTTCTCATTTTAATTGAAAATTGTAATATTATTTCATGGTTTTTACTGTATTTTTCAATAAATAAATGCAGCCTTGGTGAGCATAAGATAGTTCTTTCAAAAACATTTAAAAATCATACTGAACCCAAGCATTTAATCGTAAATGTAATTAAATAAATGATCTTTCATGGATCAGAGTTATTTTAGTATTATTTATTATTATAGCTCTTATAAGTAAGTTTTATTTCCAGTTCGCATTTTAATTTTAAACATTTAAATTGTAATTTTGAATTAGCTTTGTTTTTAGATTTTCAGTTCTCATTTTAATTTTAGTTTTAGTAATTTTGTTATGTGCATTTGCCATTTTTATTAGTTTTTGTTTATATTTCTGTTTAGCTTTTAAATGATCTTTATTTTAGTTTTATTAATTTTAGTAAAAAAAAAACAAAAAACAATGCGAAAATTAGAAATGTTAGCTTGGCAGCTTACACATAAAAGAAAAAAAAAAGACTTTTTTTTGGAAAAAAAAAAAGTAAAATGTTTTTCATCTAATTTTTTCTGGACTGACACAATGACTGTCTGAATACAGATGAAGAGAGCGAGAAGTGCACCATGATTTCCTTTGTTTTGTCAGTTCAGTGTGAAAGTTATTTTATTTTATTATTTTCAGCTTTATTTTAACTAATTAAAACAATTGTTAATAGTTGTAGTTTTATACAACACTAACAACACTGTACTGCATTAATTAAATTCAGAAAATTCTTCCATCATTTACCTCCAACCCGTATGATTTTTATTATTCCCTGAAACACAGAAGAAGATATTTAGCAGAATGTCTTGGCTTTCCTGCTTTTCCATACTTGTGTTCTCAGGGAAGTAAAGACCTAAACTATAACGATAAAGATATAGTTTGAAAAATCGTTTTTTTCCAGCTGATGAAGGATAAAAACATTGACAGTCAATCAGAATCCATCTTGCTTTTAAAAAGCTTGAGCATTTAAAGCGGCAGACAATAAATCTGTGCCACAGATACTGTTCTTGGTGTGAACAGGCCTTAAGACTTCAAATTCAGTCTGTTCATATGACTTCAGAAGATTTGGAATAAAGTGTAAGAATTGCTCAGGCTCCTTATATGGTGCTGTTATGTGCTGTTTCTGTTGTATAGTAGGACAGTAGTTGGTTTATGAATGTTTTTTGTCAGATTCTGGTCATTATTGAGGTTGTGCTGTAATCCTGTAGGTTGCTGAGTACTCAGGTTTCCTGTGGGACAGCTCTTCTGGGATTGAAATGAAGGATGCCACTGTCTTGGAAAATTCTGAGACTAATGGTAATGGGAAGCATCCTCACCCTCAGCCGTACCTGGGACATTTTTATGTAAGTAAACCTGCAATACAAGCTCTTTATCTGTTATTGATGCCAAGCGATTTGTTTTATAGAGTTGTTTCATGGTACGATAACCCTCAGATGGTTTTATTTGTGCTATATAAGTTACACACACACTTTGTTCTGAAAGAAATTTGTACTTGTATTCATTAAGGATGTATTAAACTGATCAAATCTGAAAGTAAACTTGAACTTTCTGTTCATAAATGATCCTGAAAAAATGTTTTCACACACACACTACCAGTCAAAAGTTCTTGAACAGTAAGATTTTTAATGAAGTCTCTTCTGCTCACCGAGCCTGCATTTATTTGATCCAAAGTACAGCAAAAACAGTAAAGTTGTAAAATATTTTACTATTACTGTTTTCTATTTAAATATATTTTCAAATGTAATTTATTCCTGTAATTTCAAAGCTGAATTTTTAGCATCATTACTCCAGTCACGTGATCCTTCAGAAATCATTCTAATATTATGATTTGCTGCTCAAAAACATTAATTATTATGTCGAAAGCAGCTGAGTAGAATTTTTTCAGGTTTCTTTGATGAATAGAAAGTTAAGAACAGCATTTATCTGAATTAGAAATCTTTTGTAACATTATAAATGTCTTTATCATCACTTTTGACCAATTTAAAGCATCCTAGCTAAATAAAAGTATTAATTTCTATAACTTCTCCCCCATCCAAAAAAATAAAAAAAAATAAAATAAAAATTATACTGACACCAGGCTTTTGAATGGTGTAGTGTATAATATTACAAAAGCTTTTTATTTCAGATAAATGCTCATCTTTGGATCTTTCTATTCATCAAAGAATCCTGAAAAAAATGAATTGTTTTAAATATTGATAATAATAATAATAATAATAAATGTTTCTTGAGCAGCAAATCAGCATATTAGAATGACACTGAAGACTGGAGTAATGATGCTAAAAAATCATCTTTGATCACAGAAATAAATGACATTTTAATATATACTCTAAGAGAAAACAGTTATTTTAAATTGTAAAAATATTTTTACATTTTTACAGTTTTTACTGTATTTTTGATCAAATAAATGCAGCCTTGTTGAGCATATGAGACGTCTTTCAAAAACATTAACAAATCTTTAACATTTAATCATAAATCTAATTAAACTAAATATACTGTCTCTTTCATTTCAGCTAATTGTGTAACAGATAATGTGTTTACATTTGATAAACGATCATTTCTCTCTATAACCAGATTGGATCGTCTGAGCTCACGCTGGTCAGTTTGCACCTGACAGCAGCGCCGTCGCCCGCCGAACAGAAGAGAAGAAGCACGTGTGATGAGCTCAAGGCTCACCGACTGAACGCTGGTATCCAGGAAACTCTCAAAGGTCTGTTTCCAACATCATACTTCATGTATCATCAATGCAGGACTCGCTCTTATCTGTTCTGTGTCAGCGAGCTGCAGAGTGCTATCAGGTGGAAGCGTGCTCTTTATGGTCCTGTGTTTGTGCTGTGTATATATATTGACTGATACTGTGTGTTCTAGTGCAGGGACAGAAATGAAATAACACTGAAAATGTCGACCACACCCTCATCATTTATGTGTTGGTGTTGCTGATGTAGGTGAGAGAGAGCTGCTGGTTCTGGGGCACTTTGGCATGGCTCCTGACAGCCCAGAGATGGAGTGCCTGAGGAAAGAAAAACTGTCCGCCCTCCTCGCGCCATCCGTCTTTACGAACATCAGCACTCGCACGCCACAGGGCTCCCGCTGTCTGGACAACATCTGGAGCAGTCGCTCCCTCAAAAAGATCTACACAGGTGGGTGGTGTAGGATTTAAAGGGATGTTTCACCCAAAAATGAAAATTCTGTCATCATTTACTCAGCCTCAAGTAGTTCCAAACCTGTATGAATGTCTTTGTTCTGCTGAACACAAAGGAAGATATTCTGAAGAATGTGGGAAACAGAGCAGTTCTGGGACACCATTGACTTCCATAGTATTTTTTTTTTCCTACTATGGAAGTCAATGGTGCCCCAAAACAGCCTGGTTACAAACTTTCTTCAAAATATCTTCCTTTGTGTTCAGCAGAACAAAGAAGTTCATACAGGTTTGGAACTACTTCAGAGTGAGTAAATGATGACAGAATTTTCATTTTTGGGTGAACTATCCCTTTAATACATTAGGCGCCAGCGCAAAGCATCTTTTGCCGTTAATATAGTACTGTGAGGATTTGCTAAAGACACACAGTGAAGAATTAGTGCTGAAAAGGCATGGACACAGTTATTTTTGCGCCTGACCTTATTGAATATGCATTTGTAGGTGTTTCCCTTTCAGACACAAAATTTATGGAAGGAGAGTATTCAAATGAATCACGCAATGTGATTTACTAACGTTTGTACTCGTCAAATTAGGCTACTGGTGTTTGCAGCATTATTTAACACCCAAAAAAAGCAGGCGGTAGTTTCCGCTGCTCTTGGTAGATTGTGCTGGTCATTATGGAAATGATCTGGCTGTGTCTGTGTTCTTATTGTATCATGAAATAACTTCGAAACACAAACTGCTTGGCATCAATAAAGGTAATAATACAGATAAAGAGCTGTATTCCAAGTTTACTTTCTCAAGCAGCAAATCAGTATATCAGAATGATTTCTGAAGGATCATGTGACACTGAAGACTGGAGACATTCAGCTTTGATCACAGGAGTAAATTACATTTTACAATATATTACAATAGAAAACAGTTATTTTAAATAGTATTTTACTGTATATTCGATCAAATAAATGCAGCCCTGGTAAGAATAAGAGATTTCTTTGAAAAACATTTGCTAATCTTAATGAGCCCAAGCTTTTGGCCAGCACTGTTGCTCATATCTGCATGTGTTTGTTCTGCCCCCTTCAGGTCATTGCTGGGTAGTGCGGGAGGGCCTGACCAACCCCTGGATCCCTGATAACTGGTCGTGGGGCGGGGTGGCCTCTGAACACTGTCCTGTCGTGGCCGAGTTCTTCGTGGACGTCATGCTGAAGGAGCACCTGTGCGGTGGGAACGGAGTGGCGGTGGTGGAGAGAGGAGACACCATGTCCAAACACGAGCGATGACCTTTGACCTTTTACATGGTCACGGTGGAAAAGGTCACACGCGTCTGGACTGACACAATGACTGTCTGAATACAGATGAAGAGAGCGAGAAGTGCACCACGACTGCCTTTGTTTTGTCCGTTCAATGTACAGTAGAGATTCTATAGCAACAAACAGTTGATTTTAATATAGAGCAATATAATGAGAGAGATATTTAAACACAGATTTATCAGACATGTACATACAATGAACTGAAATAAGAAACAAATGATAAGTGTGCCAAAACTTTTTAAGTGAGAACAATAAATCAATATTTACAACCTGAGTTCGTGTCTGGTATGCGGGGATTTGAATACAGTAACACATGAGCTGTGTTTGGAATGACAAAATTCTACTTTTTTTTGAAAGAAATTAATACTTTTATTAAGGAAGGATGTGTTAAACTGATCAGAAGTGACAGTAAAGACATTTATAATAATATGAGATTTCTATTTCTAATCAGTGCTGTGGTTTTGAACTTTCTGTTCATAAAAAAATCATTGGTTTCCAGAAAAATATGAAGCAGCACAATTGTTTTCAACACTGATAATAATTAGAAATGTTTTTTGAACAGCAAATATGACTGCATGACTTTCAAAATAATTCAGAGAAATATTCACTGGAGAAAAAGTGTGACAACTAGATGTCTTAAACATTCAACACTATTCCTTACAGAAGAAAGAGGTTGACTTTTAAAATACACCTCTTTTATTTTACAGCAGTGTGTGCGCTTTTTCTTTTTTTTCCCCCCTTTTTTTTTTTTTTGGAACAGTGGCTAATTTTCATATCGTCATATACTGTTACAATTTTTTGGGCCTTTAATCTTGATGTGTGTGAACTCTTGACTATCACTGATTACACAGGTCTGGTCAATGTGTTTGCATCTTATGGTGGATTTGTGTAAACTGAATGCTTCCCCTTTTAATATAATTAAGTACTGGTTGTCATCAGACCTGTGTTTCCTCTTTCATTTGCTGAATTCATTTACGTTGGTCACACAAGAAAAACATTTTGATAATATGACAAGAATTTTTCTGCTTTTAATGCTTATAATTAGGAATTGTATGGAAGCCCGTTTCCGCCACTGAAGAAAAAATAAAAAAGGTAATTGTGACTTTTTATCTCACAATTCTGACTTTTTTCTCGCAATTGCAAGTTTATACCACAATTCTGAGAAAAAAGTCAGAATTGCGAGATAAAAAGTCGCAATTACCTTTTTTATTTTTTTTTATTCAGTAGCAGAAACGGACTTCCAATAGAATTGTGCAAGGTGAACTTTCAAAAATAAAACTGGGGTCAGGACCAGTGCTATATTAATATCGCTGAGATACCGAGATCGCTGAGATTTTCTTAATATTTTAAAACAGTTTTTATTTTTGTATTTTCTGGTTTCATTTTCATTGTAGTTAAAGTTTTAGTAATTTTACTGTGTCTGTCATTTTTTTTTTATTATTATTTTTGTTTTTTAAATGTCTATGTAGTTTTTATTAATTTTTATTTCAGTTTCAGTTCAGTATATCAAGTTAAACCAAATGAAAATGAGAAACATTGCTTTTGCTGCTGTCTGAAATACATATTTTAAATATTAAAACAATAAATTTTAAAAATTATTTTCTTTCAGTTAACATTTATTGTATTAGAAATAACATTTTTTTTTTTTGTGGTTTTAGTTTTTAACTATAATAACCCTGGTTAGGACTGAGGCCAGAACCTCACAAGCCTAGAGAATCTGCATGTCGCAGTAGAAAAATGGCCTAAAGATTAAAGTCCTCTGTCATACTTCTGTCTCTCTGCTTTTAGACTTCCGCTATTTATCTAGCAAACATTCACCTGTTTGCTCAACGGCAGGTTCTGACACACATGATCAGTGAACTTTACACGCTCAGCAGATGAGCCGTACAGCTACAGTGAAAAATACTAAACAGTAAAACAATGTCATTCACTATTGGCTAATGTTGAGTCACTGATCTGATCATCTGCTGTGAGTTTCAGCTACAGCACTTCTGCTTTTGGGTTACAGATCTTTCAGATTTTCATGTGCACATTACCAAAACAACATCTATTAGCTTCAGTAAATACTTTAAAAATCGCCTTTAATATCTTTTTTTTCTATAAATGGCTAATTGTGCATGTTGCAAAGCATGTAAAATGCAAGCCCTTGTTTTATTTACACAGTGTGCTGTTCATATTTAAATGTTAGGTGCATGCATATTAGGCAAAATCATATATACAGTATGTTTTATACATATTGCACAAACCCATAAAGACTTTTAAAACATGGATTTATGTTGCTGTTGTTGTTTTTCCTTTCTTTCTAGCAGGCCTGTAAAGCTTTCCAGTGTCCTCTAGTGGCCACTTACCTTTACCGCGTAAATGTGCATTTTATAACTAAATGGAAAATCAGCTGTCAAAAGAAAGCGTAAAAATATATATTTGTAATTTATCAATATAGTATTTAAATCTTATAGTTAAACGCATTTTTTAACATTAATTAAATAATTTAAATTTACAATTTGCAAAATGCTTTATTTAAGTGAAACTCATCTTCCATTCAGTTCAAATGCCTTTGATTACATTTGCATTTTTATGAAACATTAATTAGTGCTGATGTAACAACGACGGGAGGATTTTATAATCTCATTATTATGCGATTATGAGTCTAACCCATCTGCATGCAGAAAAAAAGTGGCAGATAAATATAAGCCTCAGATCTCAGAAATGTCAATATAAATATATTGCATTTCAACATATACTGTATAATGATATGAATTTGTTCATGAGTGTCATGAATGTCCACATGACACCACAATCCCTGTTTAATCCCACAGATTGCAGGAAGTGTGAAAGCCAATACCTCAGAGATTAATGAGCCTTGACATGTACATGTGTGTGTGTGTGTGTGTGTTGTGAAGCGCAGCTGAAAACAGAAACCCTTTGTCCTGTATGTCTGTCCTTGTAGGTACCAATCAGCAGGTGATCTGGTTACAAAGACATGCGAGAACAGACACCTGTGGAAAGAGTTTGCCAAAAGATCACTTACCGTGTGTTGGAGAGGGCATTGTGGGAATGGAGATTAATCACTGCTCACTTGCAAACAATGAGCATACTTTGTTTGAAGTCATGGATAAAATCACCTGTGTCCTGTGCTTACATGCAGTTTGATGTCATTTCTAAGGTTCAGTGGATTTTATTGGAACAAAACTGCATATTTGACATCAAATTTTATTTCAAGGTGAAGGCACATCTATGCGTGGAAAACCATGTAGCATGAAAACTAATTAGCATTTTGAGTATTAGCATATACATCTTATTCTCTTTGACATAAAACACAAATTATTGTGATACTGTGTCAAAAACGTAGAAACGTAGAAGAATAAACTGAAGCTACTTCCTATGAACCAAGCAAACTCTTACTATATGCACGAGATATTATACTATACTTGAAAAAAGTTTTGAAATAATTGAATTCAATTTAACATGCTTTAAAATAAACATCTGAGCAGGGCTTGTCCGAACGCAAGGCGTACATTTATTTGATTAATTTAGATATATTTAGATCATATTGAGAAGTTGTCATGGGCCATAAAACATTTTATAGGCAACTTTTAAAGTGCTTTCTGATCTATGGGAAAATGGCAAGAACAGAGCAAAGTCAAAGGATCAACAACAGAGTCAAGGCAGAGCAGTTGTGCTAGCGAGACATTATTCATATACTGTATATTTAGTATGTGACATTTAGGACTGTCTACTTCCACAAAGGACACTTTTTAAACAAAGGTTAACATTTTGGCACCCAGAAAAGGACTCTTTTTGTAATCATCAGCTGTTTAAAATTCAAATCATCCACAAGTTATATTGTTAAATACATGCCATCATAAATATGAAAAACAATTATATCATACAAGCAGTTTATAAGATGCATAAATTAAAATGTCATAAAAATTCAGGAAATAAACAGCTTAAGGAACTTGTAGTACATATAAATGTTTGGCAATCTGTAACTGATGGCAATTTGGCCCCTCAAAATCAAAGGAAAATGCACATGTCCTGAGAACCTTTAGATGGGAATTAATGCTCTGCACTGGCTAAAAAACCCCCTCAAAATTATAAAATATAAATACAAATAGGCTCCATAGGCTCCTACGTAGACTGATTATTTGAATCTCTTTTGCAGAAATCTCTTTATTTTCCAATCCTCCTCAGGGTAAAACTCATGAAAAAAAAAAATATTGATCCTGTTTTAAAAATATTAAGATTTTTTGCATTGTATTTTGCATTTTGTAATTTGGTCATTTGTTTTTATGTTTTGTAATATTGGTAATGATAAATAACTGTAATATAATTCATTTTCACATTACAGATTTGTGTGAATTTACGCTAAACGAGGTACGAGAATCTGAGATGAGAGGCCCTGTGTGTCATTAAAATCATTTTAAAATTCCAAAATATTTAATGCTTCTAAAAATAAGCTTCATTTTTTAATGCAAGAAGTAATTTCATCTTTTTTTCTTTATTTCTTTAGTAAAATATGACCTGGACAGGTTTTGTGAGATTCATGCTGGAGGTCAGAGGTCACATGTTCAGATGAGTATGCACAGCTCCTCATCGGTTAACTGGTTGACCTCCATGATTTTATGAAGCTGCTCCGTGTAGCGCGCTTGGTCCTGCAGGAAGTGAGGAATCCGCACGTGCTCCATCAGAGCCAGACACTTCAGACGCTCCACATCCTCATATGACACCTGCACAACACATACACACACGATTAAAAGTAGGGCTGCATGATTTGGGGAAAAAATGTAAATGTGATTTTTCAATTGTTAAACTATCAACCCTTTATTGTGATGTAAATACCACAGAAAGCCCTTAAAGCTTCTCTTTTGTGCTTCGCATTAAAAGTATGGGAAGATGGCTGGCTCATGTTTTGTTCCCAAATGCACGTTAAACACGTTCAAACTCAAAGCAAATGCAGAGATGGAGATCATGTGAAGCAGCATTCACTGAATTATGAGCTGCTCACATGTAAATGAACACAGTGCTGCGCTTCACTGAAACATGCAGCGTATATATTTATTTAATGAATATCATAATTTAGGTTTCATTTTGATTAATCGTGCAGCAAATAAGTCAAGTGTGTCAGTGAAGTACCTTTCCCAGAGCCATGAGCAGCTGGAAGTCAATCTTGTCTCTGTGTCTGAGGATCTTCAGGGTGCCATCTAGATAAACTTGGTCCTTACTGAAACAACCTTAATAACAAAAATATTTTACTATTTACACACATAAACACACTGATAATTCTGTAATATGTCATAAGCCTTAGAATCATTGACCGATATATTTCCAAGGCCGATATATCGGCCGATAATTTGCATTTTTTAATTATCGACATTGTTTAGCAATTCTTGGTTACAATGCATACATCCTTTTTATTCATATTCATGACAATTTCTTTATTTGTGAAAAATACTACAATAGAATTACAGAAACAAGACATCGCCATCTAAATAAATCTCTTTACCATACAGATTTATTTTTTAACAAGTTCAAATATATGTGATCCCTGGACCACAAAACCAGTCATAAGTGTCAATTTTTCAAAACTGAGATTTATACATCATCTGAATAAATAAGCTTTCCATTGATGTGTGGTTTGTTAGGATTGGACAATATTTGGCCGAGATACAACAATTTGAAAATCTGGAATCTGAGGGTGCAAAAAACTCAAAATATTGAGAAAATGGCTTTTAAAGTTGTCCAAATGAAGCTCTTAGCAATGCATATTGCTAATCAAAAATGAAGTTTTGATATATTTACAGTAGGAAATTTACAAAATATCTTCATGGAACATGATTTTTACTTAACATCCTAATGATTTTTGGCATAAAAGAAAAATCAATAATTTTGACCCATACAATGTATTTTTGGCTATTGCTACAAATATACCCCAGCGACTTAAGACTGGTTTTGGGGTCCAGGGTCACATATATATTTTTCATATTTATTAATTTTCAAATTTAGTAAATATTATGTAAAATACAGTCAAACCAAAAATTATTCAGACACCAGATATCATTTTTGATATTTTTTTACTAGTGGGTGCAGGACACTATAGTTCATTACGCATGTGATTTTGCTATCTTTAAATTAAACAACTTTGATATCAAATATATATGGGCTTTATATCGGTCATCAGCCACCCTGCTCAGATATCATCAAAAAAATCCATATCTAATCACGAAGCGGTGCTGTACCTGGCAGTGCTGTGTCGGTCTGTCCTCGTTTGGCTCTGACGCAGTAGTCCCATCGCGTGTTGGGGTCGTGCAGGAACCGGCCCAGGTTGTGGAACAGCTGTGAGAAGGACATGCGGCTGGCCTGGTAGACGGTGTAGTAGAGCAGGGCGGCGCGCCACAGCGTGGGGTCCTTGCGGAAGAGCACGCTGTGGATGCTGGCCAGGCCCTCCTCGGTGGGGTTGATGGGCCGCAGACCGTGTTTCTTCCTGCCGTCGCTGCTGCCCCACGGCTGGTGACTGTTGTTGATACCACGAAAGTAGTGCGTACCTGAGCGAAAGATGTAGATGGGTTTACTTTAGCAATCTGGATTCATTACTTCATATCAGAAGAATAAACTTCAGTAATAGTTAATCTAATTAATAGTTAGCAAATGAATCTCACTGTTGTCATATATTACAGAGGAGCCTCTACTCTCTGCAATAATATTTGAAGAAGAATTGATTTGTAATGAGCAGGATGTTTAAAAATATATGTTTAATCAATATTTTGGTAACACTTTTTATTTTTATTTTTTCAGTAACACTTTTTTTTATTTTAAGGACCAGTGTTCACTATTATCTATTATCTAGCATATTGGCTGTTTATTAGTACTTATAAAGCACATATTAATGCCTTATTCTGCATGATCATATTTTAGATCCCTTAATCCACCCCATACCTAAACTTAACAACTACCTTACCAAGTATTAATAACCAGCAAATTCGTTGAGAGCAGGTTTATTGAGGGAAAATTCTTAATTAATAGCAAATATGCGTTCCCCATTCTAGTGTTACCAATATTTCTACCAAAATAAAACAATAATTTAGAGCTTGGTATAATTTGAAAAAATCTAAGTATAAGCAAAATGAATAGAGATGCTTACCTCACCATTTACAATACATATAAAAATGTATGTAGGTGATGCTTGAATTTCATAAAGAAGCTCAGTTCATTCATGATTTTAAGCCATTATCACACCCCTTGTGATACACTTTTAAAATACCAAAATTTCACTTTAGAATATTTTTTTATGGGAATGATATAAATATACTCTAATATACTCTAATATGATATACCTTAAAAGAATAGACTAAATGTAAGACACTGAACTGTATGCTAACTGAAATTAAAATTAATAATAGTTTAATGAAATTTAAAAAAAGGAACTAAAGTAGGAATTAAGTACATCTTTATATGTAACTTCATAATTACTTAAATTGTCTTTGAAATGTGGTTAATGTTACTGCTGAATGTACTGACAAGCATTTATGATCAACTAAAATATACTTTAATGTATTTTTTATTGAAACTTGTACGTCATGTATTGAAATAAATTTGTAATTAGACATTTGTAATCATTAAGTTGCAATTTACTACATTTAAAGTGTATTATATTAAATGTTGTACTGAACAACACATGACGGTTACATTTACAATCAATCACTATTTTCCATGTGCTTTAGTATGTTAGTCAACACATCAAAACAAGTACACTTCTTTAAATAACAAAACAATGAATTAAAACGTACTTTAAAGTAAAACTTTTAATTTGACAATTATAAAGTGTACTATTTGAAAATGTACTTAAGTGTGTTCAGAAACATATTTATGAAGTGCCTCTCTTTAAGTGCACTTAAGTGCTCTTTTTATTTTATTAATATTACATGACCTGCAAGTATTTTTAATGTATTTTTAAGATTTGTAGTGCATTAATAATACAATTAACCACACTTCTTTTTCACAAGGGACTCTCTAATGACTACTGAACATATCTTTACCAGTTGCTAGGTCACGTCTCCAACAGCCAACCCCTGATTTCTGAGCAGACCAACAGAGAAAGTGAAGCAGAGCGAGAACACACAGCGTGGGAGTGTAATTACTGTGGTCCTGACACTGAGCTCTGATACGCTCAGGGTGTAATAGTCCCTGACAGCAGGAACACAAGCTGTTGCCGACACGGACGGCTGATTTTCCTGGGGTGACTGAGACACGATTCAAAGTACACAACACAAGGGAGTGGAGCTGGTGGATCGTGAAACACCTGAATGGGTCTCACTATTCTACTCAGTCCTCTAATATGAGACTCAGTGGACTGTCAGATGCTGATATAGACAAACACGCACCGATTTCATGCCTCAGCATCCCCTCCAGCCACTGCTCTCTGGCAGTAGAGATGTTAATGGTGAGTGTAGGTCTGCTGTTCACCACAGTCATAGACGCTCTGGACAGGAGGTCATCAGTGAGGTTAACCACAATCTGCAGAGAGAGAAATTCTACATCTACACTCAAGATAATACAAATATCAATAAACAACACTGCCATTCAAAAGACTGCGGTCAGTAAGAGCAGTAAATCAGCATATTAGAATGATTTCTGAAGGATCATGTGACACTGAAGACTGGAGTAATGATGCTGAAAATGCAGATTTGCATTACAGGATTAAACTACATTTTAAAATATATTATGATAGAAAACAGTTATTTTAAATTTTAATAATATTTAACTGCGAGTTAACTGTGAATATACAGTGGGTACAGAAAGTATTCAGACCCCCTTAAATTTTTTCAATTTTTTTATGTTGCAGCCTGATACTGCAATTGCTTAAATTCATTTTTTTCACAATCTATACCTGCAATTTCAGAATGACAAAGCGAAAACAGGAATTTAGAAATGTCTGTAAATGGTATTGAAAATAAAAACTGAAACATCACGTTGCAATTAAGTATTCAGACCCTTGGCAACAAAACTTGAAATTTAGCTCAGGCAAAAGATTTCTCTTGATCATTGCTGCTGAGATGTTTCTACACATTGATTAGAGTCAAATTAAATTGATTGACATTGTTTTGGAAAGGCACACACCTCTCTATAAAGGCCCCAGAGCTGACAATGGTCATCGAGATGGAAAACAAACCATGAGGTCAAAGGAACTGCTCTGGCAGAGTTTGTAGACAGGATTGTATCGGCACAGATCTGGAGAAGGCTACAAAAAAATCTGCTGCACTGAAGGTTCCTAAGAGCACAGTGACTTCCATAATTTCACAATGGGAAGAAGTTTGGCTCAACCAGGACTTTTCCTAGAGCTGGTCGCCCAACCAAACTGAGCAACTGATGGATAAGGGCCTTGTCTAGACTGGGAGACCAAGAAGCTGATGGTCACTCTAGTTGAGCCCATGATCATATATGCAGATGGGGGGAACCTACAGAAGGACAAACATCACTGCAACACTCCACTGATCTGGGCTTTATGGCTGTGTGGCCAAACTCAACTTTCCCTCAGTGAAGACACATGAAAACCCACTTGGAATTTGCAGAAAAGCACCTAGTTGGACCTCTAGACTCGAGAAACGAGATTCTCTGGTTTAATGAACCTCTCATTCTACGCATCATGCTCAAAGGAAAACCAGCTCTGCTCATCACCTGCAGAGTACCATCCCAAAAATAAAGTGTGCTGGTAGCAGCCTCATGCTGTGGGACTGTTCTTCAGCAGCAGGGACTGAGGGACTCATCAGAGTAGAAGAAAAGCTCAACGCACCAAAATATTGAGGTAGCCTTAATGAAAACCCAGTCCAGAGCATTCAGAACCTCAGACTGGGCAGAAGGTTCACCTTCCAACAGGACAATGAAAACACAGCCTAGGCAACACAGCAGTGGCTTAGGGACAACTCTGTGAATGTCCTAGAGTGGCCCAGCAAGAACCCTGACTTGAACCCTATCGAACATCTCTGAGATGACCTGAAAATGGCTGTCCACCACGGTCCCCATCCAACCTGACAGACTTGAGAGGATTTGCAAAGAAGAATGGCAGAAACTCCCCCAATCCAGGTGTGCAAAGCTTGTTGCATCATACCCAAAAAGACTTGAAGCTGTAATTAATGCCAAAGGTGCTTCAACTAAGTATGGAGTAAAGGGTCTGAATACTTATGTAAATGTGATATTTCAGTTTTTTCTTTTTAATAAATTTACAGACATTATTAAAATTCTGCTTTCACTTTGTCATTATGAGGTACGGCATGTAGATTAATGAGAAAAAAATGAATTTAAACAATTGTAGTATCAGGCTGCAACATGAAAAAATTGAAAAAATTTAAGGGGGTCTGAATACTTTCTGTACCCACTGTACATAATGCTTCTTTCTAATGATCTCACTCTCTCACCTCTCCCATGCATCCTTCCTTCTCCATGTATTTTTTGACATGGTACCAGATGCGGCTCTTGGTGAGGAGGTTTCCTCCAGTAGCCTGTTCAAACTTCTCATAGGAGCTGTATTTCTGCAGGGCCAACTCCATGATCCGCACAGCCTGAGACGACAGCAAACACTCAGAGATGAACAACAGGAGACAACTTTTACAGATAAATCCAGCAAAGCAAGGCCTCAGTAGCTGTTTCCATCACCCTGTTTTTATGCACATTTTGAAGTATCGAATCAGAAATGAGTGATGAAAACAGCCAATTTCAAAAAAAAAATCCCTTAATTTGCAAAAAAGTTTTTACGCTTGCTTGAGGTGGTTTTTGACTTGCTCCTTTTGTAGAAATGTACAATAGTAGGACGGATATTTGGGTCTGTTTGTGCTTTGAGATAAAACTGTATAAGTGAAATATGCTTGCAGAAGCATAACTCAATATAACGCTCAATTGTTATGTCATGAATGTACAGACCTCAGTAAATAACTAGGCCATAGCTGGGGCTTTGGTGTTGTGTAGATTTATGAAAACTGATTTGTGATCCGTCAGGATACGCCTGAGGTTGATCCACAGTGAGCTCGGCAATAATCAATATAATAAATGTCTGAAATGAATCCATTTATCCTTTGCTGCAGCACTAATACAGCCACTATATCCTACTATGCTTTCATTTAAACATTATCCAACCCACTGGTAAAATATAACTTGCTATGTTTTTTTTTTTTTGCTGGATTTGCAGCCAGGAAAACTATTATGGGATCTCTGATGCCCTGTACAAAGTGCTCTCTCAGTGTGGGCTCTGTTAATAGCTAGCGGGAAACTGAATTAAATTGAATTAATGAACTCTTCAACCTTCAAAGGGGTTTATTAGTCTAGACTGTGTTGTTGGCAACACATACAGTTGTAGCACGTTGCTTTGAGCTGCTGAGCCTGAGACACAACTATAAAGGTAAAGCACCTATTTCTAACTTAATCCAAGTTGAACGTCCAGAACTAAGGAGTCAGAATGTTTTTTAAGGAGCAATGCCTCTTAATCTCACTTACAGGACTGTGACCTTTCAGCAAGGGTGCCAAACACAGCCCTGCAGAGTTTAGCTTCAACCTTAATTAAACGCATCTGATCCAGCTAATTAAGTTCTTTGGGATTATTTGAAAACTACAGGTATGCGTGTTGGAGGAGAGTTGGAACTGCGGCTCACCAGGAGCTGCATTACGGGATTTGAATGGGAATAACGAACACAAAACCTTATAGAAGATATCAGCATGAAAAAGGAGGAAGGCAAATCAAGGCTAAATGTGGCAGATCATGAGAGAGAATCAAATAGAGACCTTGAGGGCAGATTTGCTGTGACTTCTGGCACACTACAGCTCTTTAACCAAGTTCAGGCCAGGTCAGCTCTCAGACAAACATGGCTGAATCCTTATGTACATTTGCTAATTCTCTCCCAAGTCCTTTTTAAAGCAATGCAGTGTGCAATAAAATGAAAACAAAACCATTTGACATTAAAATATTTATAAAAGCATTTATTAATTACTCATAGGTTGCATCCCAATTTGCATACTATCCTCCTAAATAGAGTAGCATAAGTCCATCACATCATAACACATATGCTAAAGGTGTCCAAATTACTATTTGGCTAATTTTTGAGTGTGTCTTTTCAGTCTAGTATTACCCACAACCCCTTGAACAGTGGAATAGAATAAATTTGATGCCAAAATGTATGTCTTGGTGAATTTTAGGGTAATGAAATTTGCTAATGTTAATGCTAATATGCAAAAACAAACTTCGTGCACCAAAGTCAGAATGCAATAAGTAATATGTCCCAATATGGCATGTCCAAATTCAGAGGCTTTATCCTTTAAAGGCTGCATTCGAAGACACAGTGGCATGATGAAGGCTGTCCATTTCAAAGCCTCCTCAAAACGCGGCCACAAAATGCATCCTCTGAATGCATCATTTCCCAGGCCACTAAGGATACAACAAATGGGTCCTTTGTGGACCATACAATCCTAAAGTTCACTGCGCGCCGGTGATGAAAGGATTTTTTCAAGAGAAAATGCCGAAATACATTTTTAAGTAAAAGTACTGGGTTTTAACTTACTTAAATATTTCACAGTACAAATGTTTAAAAAAAAAACACTTTAAAGTGGTTCAAATGTCGACATATACAGTGCCTTGCAGAAGTATTCAAACCCCTTCATTTTTTTACGTTTTGTTATGTTGCAGCCTTATGTTAAACTGTTTTAAATTACTTTTTTCCCACAACAATCTACACTCCACACACCATAATGACAAAGCAAATAACAGGTTTTTAACATCTTTGCAAATTTATTATACATAAAAAACATAAATGATTGAACTGCATAAGTATTCAAACCCTTATCTGGTGACCAAGAAGCTGATGGTCACTCTAGTTGAGCTCCATGATCATATATGCAGATGGGGGAAACCTACAGAAGGACAAACATCACTGCAACA